>CANJKZ010000191.1:510000-512500 GCA_947471745.1 Closterium sp. Naga37s-1 | reverse complement strand
CTCTTCCCGACGTGTGCGAGCAGCTCAACAAAGACTGGTTGTTGAGTCACATCATCCGAGATGAGTTCATGCAGTAGTCTGAGCGGCCCACGAAACTCCTCCCGCAGGCCAATTACGTTTCCCCAACAAAGCAGGGACGTCAGCAGAGGCAGCGTGAAAAGTCGGACGGAGGCGGAGGAGTGAAGTCGTCTCGGCGAATGACGCCAACCACAACAAGTCGGCTCGGAACAATGAGATGGTGGCGGTAGGTGCCAAGAAGGGCGCTAGTGCTACATTTGTGATGACCCCGACCATCCTCCTACGACTGTCCCGACCCTAAGGAGTCGGACGACGACCCGAAAGGCAGCGGCAGGAGGAGCGAGGGCGGCCGTCATCGTCGGAACAACCAGCCACGCAAGGAGAAGCAGACGTCAAAGAAGTCGTCGGTGAAGGACGCCGACTCTTTCGGCGACAGTAGACGCGGCGACATGTCAAAACCACATTCGTATATTTCTAGGCTATAGTGGGGCTAGCCTTTGGTGGTACAACATTCTAGGGTTTCATATTTGTACTCCCATCATACTAGTTCATCACATTCATGTTCTGTACGTTCTTTACATGGTATCATCAAGCTAGCTACGTTCCTAGCATAGTTAGTAGACTATGCCCCACTTGTTAGCAGGCCACGCCTTGCCCTGCCTTGCCCTGCCCCGCGTTGACACACAGCCGCGCGCGCTGTCACGCTACCCTGCCCCACGCACTGCCCTGCGCGTTGTCGGGCTGCTCTGCCCCACGCGCCTTGCTTCCCCGCGTGCTCCTGCCCTATGCGCTATTGCACCATGCGCGCCGCTGCCCCGCGCACCGCTACCCCGTGTGCACCTGCCATACGCATCCCTGCCCTGCGCGATGCTGCGCCGCCCGCCCTGCTGCTTCATGCGCTCGTGCGCCATTGCGCTGCAGGCCGATGCCCCGCGTGCCGCTGCCGTGCGCGGTGCTGCCGTGCGCTCTGCTGCCCTGCACACCGCTCCACCCGCACGTCGCTGCCCTGTGCGGCTCTGCCCTTCGCCCCGCTACTGCTACAGCCGCTACAAATGACGCTACAGCACAGGCCGCCACCCTTGCCGCAGCCGCACCTGCCGCCGCTGCCGCTGCAGCCGCTTTTGCCACAACCGCCGCTGCCGCCCCCAAGGCTGCTAAAGCCGCCCCTGCTGCTGCAGCTGCCGTTACTGCTGCCACTGCCGCTACAGCTGCTCCTGCTGCTGCAGTCGCCTCTGGCGCAGCCGACGCCGCTGCCCCCAAAGCCGCTACAGCCGCCACTGCAGCCGTCACTTTTGTTACTGCTGCTGCCCCTGCCGCCACTGCTGACAATGCCGCCGCTACTTCCGCTACAGCAGCTGCCGCTGCCGGTACAGCCACTACCGCTGCAGCTACCGCCGCCGCTGCCGCTGCAGCCGCCGCTGCAGCTGGCACCGCCGCTGCCGCTACAGCAGCTGCCGCTGCCGCTACACCCACTGCCACTGCATCTGCAGCCCCCGCTGCCGCTACAGCCGCCACTGCTGCCGCTGCAACTGCCGCCGCTGCCGCGACATCCACCCGCTGCCATTGCAGCGGCCACCGCCACTGCCGCTACAACTGCCGTTGCAGCCACCGCCCCTGCCACTAATGCCACTGCATCTGCCACTACAGCTGCTGCCACCGCTGCCTTTACAACCGCCACTGCTGCTACTGCAGCCGCCGCTGTCACCACTGCCGCTGCCACCCCTCCACCACTGCTTCTGACTGCCGCTGCCTACCATGGCAACGCCTACTGTACTCACCTTTGACACAAAGGGCCGCCCGACAGAGTAGGACTCCTGGCTGCTAGACCTACACCTGTACTTGCAGAGCGTTACCAACAATGACGCCTCGCTGTTTGAGCACACGCCAAGACCCCTATCTGCCCATGCTGAGCTGACTGTCCCTGGCCCTGCCGCTACTGCCGATCAGCGCCAGAAGTTTAGGACCGACCGTATTGCCCATACACAGTGGTTAGCACGCGACGCTACTGCTCAGCTTGCAGACCGCAACCACCTCCCGGCAGACCAGAGGACCAGAGGTCCTACTGACCAAGGGTTCCAAGTGCGAGTTTTTTCAGGACAGGTTAGAGTTTCTGGGGCACATTATTTCGGAGGCTGGGGTTGAGATCGACCCAAAGAAGCAGGACACTGTAAAAGCGTGGCACCCCCCAACAAACATCACGGAGCTGCAGAGTTTTTTTGGGTTCGTTAATTATGTGCATCGGTTCGTCCCCAACATGACACGGTTAACTGCCCCACTAACGGATCTGCTGCGGAAGGGGGTCGTTTCTACGTGGGGGGAGAAAGAGCATGCTGCCTTCTCTGCCCTGAAAACTGTTCTCTGTTCACCGCTCGTATTGCGCATCGCCGACCCACACCGCCCATTCGAAGTGGTTACAGACGCAAGCGACATCGCCATCAGAGCCGTATCGCTACAGGACTTCGGCAACGGATTACAGCCCATC
>CANJKZ010000191.1:322500-505000 GCA_947471745.1 Closterium sp. Naga37s-1 | reverse complement strand
GGGGACCGTTGACCTCTGCATCCGCCAACTAGAGCAGCGGTTGACCAATATCAGGATGGACGAGTTGGAGTCGGTGACAGACTACTGAACCGTGCTCGACGAATTCTAGCTAACCTGCGGATGGCCGGTGTCGACTACTCGGTGGCGTCCTACGTCACCCATATCGTCAAGGGACTTCCCATGGGCTGCAATTTGATGCGTCGGATGCTAGCTCTTCCCGACGTGTGCGAGCAGCTCAACAAAGACTGGTTGTTGAGTCACATCATCCGAGATGAGTTCATGCAGTAGTCTGAGCGGCCCACGAAACTCCTCCCGCAGGCCAATTACGTTTCCCCAACGAAGCAGGGACGTCAGCAGAGGCAGCGTGAAAAGTCGGACGGAGGCGGAGGAGTGAAGTCGTCTCGGCGAATGACGCCAACCACAACAAGTCGGCTCGGAACAATGAGATGGTGGCGGTAGGTGCCAAGAAGGGCGCTAGTGCTACATTTGTGATGACCCCGACCATCCTCCTACGACTGTCCCGACCCTAAGGAGTCGGACGACGACCCGAAAGGCAGCGGCAGGAGGAGCGAGGGCGGCCGTCATCGTCGGAACAACCAGCCACGCAAGGAGAAGCAGACGTCAAAGAAGTCGTCGGTGAAGGACGCCGACTCTTTCGGCGACAGTAGACGCGGCGACATGTCAAAACCACATTCGTATATTTCTAGGCTATAGTGGGGCTAGCCTTTGGTGGTACAACATTCTAGGGTTTCATATTTGTACTCCCATCATACTAGTTCATCACATTCAGAAGGACAGCCGGAAGCTGAAACATGGAAACAGGAACGACGGAGAGGGGTCGGGAAAAGAGACGAGTCCGTAGCAGTCGGGCCACCTAGTGACGAGACCCCGTCGCCCGGCAATCACCATCCACACCAAGTAGTGGTACCGATACGGGCTATCGACCGCAACCGGACGAATAAAGTGGATGAACACGTGGATCACCCTGTGCTTGTCGTGGGGAGGGTTAACGGATATAAAATAAAACTTTTCGTTGACGGTGGGGCGAGCCACAGTCTCGTCAACCTGGCAACGGCAAAAAAAAAACGGATTGAAGCTGGACAGGTGTCTACCCAAGATTGACGCATGACTGGTGGATGGGACACCGCTGGCGATCAAGGACGAGGTGCGACAAATTCGGATGAAGTGTGGCGACGATTTCGGGTTTTCTATGAAGATGCTGGCGACAACATTGGACAGTTGCGATGTGCTGCTGGGACGAGATTGGCTACAACGATACAATCCGACGATCGACTGGACGACGGGAGCAATCACGGTGCTGAGCAACAAGGGGCGCGTGACATTTCCGAAATGGACAGAGTCGGAGCCAATGACAACACGTGTCAACACGTGTCAAACGAGGAGCGCAAGGCTACGCCGTACATCTGTACGAAATGGTTGCGTCCGAAAAAATCTCCGGCATTCACACACTCTGCGCTGCTGTACCAGGGGACGTGGCGAGCATAATTTGAAGGCATCTCGAAATTTTCGCGGATGACCTGCCTGACGGGCTGCCACCCCAACGACCAGAAGACCACATGATCGACCTGGAGCCAGGCGCACAACCAACTGTTCGGTCACAGTGGCGGCTCAGCCAACCGGAGCTCGACGAGTTGCGGAAACAGCTGGATTATCTGCTTTCGAAGGGTTTTATCCGGCCGAGCACGTCACCCTACGCCGCCCCAATACTGTTCACGCCAAAGAAGGACGGAGGCCTGCGCATGTGTATCGACTATCGAGCACTGAATCGGATCACCATCAAGTCACGTTACCCGATTCCGCGAGCGGATGACCTGCTGGATCAACTTCGTGTGGCTCGCTTCTTCTCGGCAATCGATTTGCGAGGTGGCTATCATCAAATTTTCGTGTTCGCCGACGACTGCCCGAAGATTGCGTTTCGAACCCGCTACGACAGCTACGAGTATACAGTGATGCCGTTTGGATTAACGAACGCGCCCTCGACCTTCCATCTCACCATGAATGGGGTGTTTCGGGACATGCTCGACAAGAAATTTATCGTCTACTTCGACAACATCCTGGTGTACAGCAAAACTCGAGAGCAACATTTACGGGATTTAGAGGAGGTGTTCCAGCGCTTGCAGCAGAATTGGCTGATTAGCAAGGGCTCTAAGCGTGAGTTCTTACAGCCGGAGCTGGAGTTCCTAGGGCACGTGGTTTCAGGGGAGGGTATTAAAATTGACCCTCGCAAAGTGACGGCAATTTCGGAGTGAAAGCCGCCCACGAACATCACGGAGTTGCATAGTTTCCTTGGCTTCGTTAACTACGTCCGCCGCTTTATACCGAATATGGCGGGGGTGACAGGCCGTTAACTGATCTTCTGCATATGGGCGTGCACTTTTTTGGGGGGGAGAAAGAACAGTTGGCTTTCGACGAGCTGAAGAAATTTTTGAGTTCACCCCCGGTGCTTCGGCTGGCAGACCCATCTCGACCGTTCGAAGTCGTGACGGACGCCAACGATTTCGCCGTCGGTGCCGTCCTTCTACAGGATTTTGACAACGGGCTGCAACCAATCGCGTATGAGTTACGAAAAATGCAGCCGCCCGAGCGCAACTACCCTGTACATGACAGAGAAATGCTCACCATCGTGCATGCATTTCGTACCTGGCGCTGTTATCTCACGGGAGCCGACGTCACGATCAGGACAGACCACAAGTCACTGCAGTATATGCGCAGCCAACCACAGCTCAACCCGCGACAAGATCCGGTGGCTCGATTTCCTCGAGTCAAATTTCACCTACACCATCACCTACAAAAAGGGCGCCAACAACATCGCCGACGCCCTAACCCGCCCATCAATGCAGACCGCAGCAGTACTAATCGCCCATTCTAACCCTTTATTGGCAGGATTATTCAAGCACGGCTACATGACTGATTGGTTTTTCAGGACGAACCAACACCAACGGGTCACTACGGCACAAGGGATCTACTACCTAAAAGTCGGTACTAACCAAGTTTGGGTACCTTCCTACCGACCCCTACGAGAGCTGCTGACGCAGGAGGTTTACGACTCCAACCTCTCCGGGCACTTTGGCATTGACAAAACGTTAAAGCTGCTGTAGTGGAATTACTACTGGCCCGACATGGCGTCGGACGTGCAGCACTATGTGTCCGCCTGCCCGACCTGCCAAGCGATGAAATCATCACACCAACGCCCAGCTGGATTGCTACAGCCCCTCGAGCCACCCGAACGACCGTGGCAACAGGTGACAATGGACTACGTCACCGGACTGCCAGCTGGCGCAAGTGGCAACGACTCGGTGCTGGTCGTCGTTGACCAATTCACGAAAATGGCGCATTTTGCACCATGCCGCATGACGATCACAGCCGAAGAAATAGCGAAGCTGTTCATCTCCACCGTCGTACGCCTACACGGGTTACCTTTAGCAATCATCAGCAATCGGGATCTGAAATTTACGTCGAAGTTCTGGTAGGAAACATGGGCACAGTACGGAATCCGCCTGCAGTTTTCGTCGTCATACCACCCGCAAACCAACGGACAGACAGAGAGGACAAACCAGACGATGGAGCAGTTAATTCGCACGAACTGCCCCGACATCACCAAGTGGGAGGATTCACTCCCCATGCTCGAGTTTGCGTACAACAACGCACCGTCTACGACGACTAATCAGTCGCAGTTCTACCTCAATTACGGGATAGACCCTGTGGTACCCTCTTCAACGACTCCCGACAACCCGGTACCACGGTCGCAGCAGTTCGCCTCGGAACTTCAAGCAGCTCGCGACAAAGCAGCGAATTCTAGACACGAAAAATCTTCGCATGCCCCAACCTGCTAAATTGCGTCCCCGCTACGTGGGACCTTTCCGCGTCATTCGGATGCTGACCCCGATCACGGCGAAATTTCTGCTTCCGGACGACTGGAAAATCAACGATGCTTTCTACGTCAGCTTGCTCCGCCATTACGTGGCTCCGCAGCCGTGCGACGTTGCCCGCCCCAACATCGCGCCAAGTGTTCGGCCTGTGGCAGACCCGACACTTCAGCCCTGGAAGATTTTGAATAATCGCATCAGTGCGACCCCGGCTGGACGCCACGTCGATTTCCATCTACGTTGGGTGGACCGCATAAGCGAGGATGACACGCGGGTCCCGGCTGACTTACTACAAGGCCACTCGCAGACGCGTGCCTGATGTTGACCACCTTTCTCAAAGGGGGGGGGGGGGGGGGGTAGCGTAAGGAATTTTCCTAATTCCTTACTAAGGCACTCCGTACGCGTACAATTCCTACTTTTCGGAGTTCAGGCTCGGTCCGCCGACCTCGCCTTCCGAACGTCCCTCGCGTCGCTTTCGGGTTTCCCAACCCTAAACCCGCACCCAAACCATCTCGCGATTCCGCGACCTCGGCCTAGCTAGCCTTGCTATATTATATCTAGGCCTCATTGTTTGCTCAGTAGTTGTAATCACTTCCGCGATATTGCATTCTCCGCACTCTTCTTTCGTAACACCTGCTGTACGATATGTTGAAGTACGCGGTAAGGAATGCCGAAGAATTCCTTAGAGAAGCAAAGCACGAATAATTGGGGTGTCTACACACGCCCTTAGGGCTCAGGGTGGAGTGGTGAAGCTAAGGACGCGTCACCTCCCTCGATCGATCGTGCAAAATCGAGGAAGATCGATCGTCCACCTCACTAAAATTCCGCGTGTCGCATTTAAATTTGTTTGAAAACTTTTTGAACCGAATCAAAAATCGATCCTGCGCAGGATCGATCGAGGCAGGTGACGCGTCCTAAATAGAAATTTCTGCACCTACTTATTAGCCGAGCACGAATAATTGGGTGTCGCAGGGTGGTCGCATGCGATTTCAGGAGTTCCGAACCTAGTTTCGCGTCAAAATCTGACTTCGTGCTCGTAGCAGCTGGTCAGACTCTGGGTTGACTTCGATGACACAGTCATGTTCAGCTTGTTTTGTTAGCTTTTCCAGTCAGCAAAGCTAGACGAAAAGAGATGCACTCTCAGCTTAGCCACTGGCAGTCAATATATGCTGACTCGGCGTCACGCCATCAATGCTACTCTTCAGACTTATTTTTCTGTAGCAGGCATCTGAATTCTGGATAGTAGGGTTCCGTAGGTTGCGTGGGGCCACGTCAACAAGACATTCTGAGTGTAGCTTTCTACGTCAATTGGTCATCGTCAACAGCCTTATCCTCGCCTCTACACGTGTGGAGAGATTTGGACAACCGAAGCAGCGCAGAACGTTGCGGCTGATGTCATATTAAATTGGTCCAATCATGGGGTATCGTTGCGCAACGATGCCAGTGAAATCCACCGCAACAGGTTCGGCAGGCGTCTCGACCGACGTCAGGTTGTCCGCTTGGTTAGGGGATGGGAACGCCACCTGGGTGTTAGAGGGCCCTACGACAGCAAGGGCCCTCGATGACCTTTGACTTGGCAGGTCGGCGCCTAACGACTGAGTCTACTCGGCACCGACTCTACCAAGTTGCTGGCGCAACATCATTCCCATAACAGAGACTCTCTCGCTATCGCTACGCTCTCTAATATATTCCTTCACTGGGAACGTCCACTCGGCGGCATGTACCACGCCCGCTCGCCTTTCCTATCTCTTCTTCCGGCCTCGTGTGTCAAAGTTCCGCAGTTGCTTCCCAGGCCGCATCACCACCCCACACTGCGCAGCACGCCGTCGCGTCTGCTTTACTCAACCTCCTTCCTCCGCTCCCAGTGTTCCCACCCCACCCCTCGTACCACCTCGGTTTCAGCACTGGCAATCTCTATTATTGCTACCTACTACTAGTAATTTACCAGCAGCACTTGTATTTGTCGCTACTAATGCCACTAGTAGTACCAACAGCAAGATCCCAGGATTGTTGCTGTGGGTCTTAGAAATTGACAAGTTCTGAGTGAACCGCCAAGGCGCGCGACGCTGCCCACCGCCGCAACTGCCGCCAATGCCAAAGTGGGCTCCGGCCGCCCTCCCCCTGCGATGAAGCAACAGCGAGGAGCCTCGTGCCTCCTCCGGCTTGCTACTGCTGCTGCTGCCGGCACCATCATGGCGTTCTGGCTTGTCGCCTTCAATGCCTCGCCGTGCCATGCGCAAATCCTTACAGGCGGCACCCCACCAGGAGTACTGATTAACGCCACTCAAGGTAGTACTACTAGTAACCTGTAGCACCACCGCCCGGCCTCACTAGGCAGATCATGTCAAGTACTACGCTTGTCGATACCACCAAGGTACTTGCGAGTTGGACGAGGGATGGTAGTAACACCTCTCCCTCCCTCCTCCCTCGCTCCCTTCTCTCTCCCTCCTTTCCTCCGTCCCTCCATCCCTGCCTCCCTTCCATTCCTCCCTCCCTCCCTCCCTCCCTCCCTCCCTCCCTCCCTCCCTCCCTTCATCCCTCCCTGCCTCCCTCCCTTGCCTCTCTGCCTCCCCCCCTTGCCTCCCTGCCTTGCCTCTCTGCCTCCCTCCCTCTCCTTCCTGCCTCCCTTTCTGCCTCTCTGCCTGCTTGCCTGCCTCCCTCCCTCTCTCCCTCCCTCCCTCCCTCTCTCCCTCCCTCCCTCAATCCCTCCCTCCCTCCCTCCCTCCCTCCCTGTCTCTCTCCCTCTCAGCTTCCCCCTTGCCTGCCTTGCAGCTCATGTCACTAGGTGCCGCTGCTCACAGGTTGGTGGCGATTCAGCAGCGTTTGTGCTACTCATGTCATTCCGCGTCTTCTCTCGTGCCCTCTCATCTCCCTGACTCATCAGCCGTGTTTCTCAACGACAGCCAGGCCGCATGGGGAAGGACGCTTCCTGGGTGGACGGCGGGAGCCAACTGCAGCAGCGCGCAAGGGATAAGCTGTGACGCGTCAGGCATGATTTCCGCAATGTGAGTGCATGCTTTACTCCGGACAAGTACTCATTCAATTTGTTCTGCTGCCGGCTGGGTCTGCTCCCGTTGCTGACCCTTCCCTTGCTAGTGTCCCGGAAGGAACGTTGTATCCGGGTATTGTATTCTCATCATCAGTCAAAGCCGGCGTCAGTGGCGAACATACACCAACTTTATATGCCCCATACCATGCACAGAGATCTAAACAGCAACTCTTTGACGGGTTCCATCCCCAACAGCATCTCCTTGCTCACTGCGCTTAAGTCATTGTGAGTCCGCACCAGATCGTCATAAGGTGTGCCACGTCATGTGGCATGTCATGTGGCACCGTTCACACCTACGTTCCTAACACTCCTGGTTCTTCCTCGGTCCTATCGACCTTGACCAATGCCTAGCGTACTCCTTGTTCTTCCTCGGTCAGCCAGCTTGCTTGTTCTTCCCCGGTACACATCGTCGTTCTTCCACACACACCAAGCAACTACAGCTCCTCTTTTTGCCGTCACTATCTTGCATGCGCTCCCCGCTCACTCCAATTGTGCCGCGCTTCTCATGCCCACACCACAACACCACCCTCTCCCCTATGGCCTAGGGTGAGCGAAAATTCACATCATCGAGTCTCAGCATCACCGCAGGCTTGCTCCCCCCTTTTCCCACCCCACCCCACCCCACCCGACCCGACCCAACCCGACCCGACCCCACCGCATCCAATCCTTCATTGCGTACAGGGTCCTCTTTGACAACGCTTTCACAGGCTGCATTCCCAGTGGCATCGGATCGATTACGGGTCTTCAAAGCATGTAAAATTTGCGTGCATGGTGTGCTGGTGAACAGGCTGACATGGTATGGCATGGCATGGCATGGCACGGGAATGACAATGGCAATGGCTGGCATTTTTGGCGAAGGCTAACATTCCTTCTTGTGATGGAGGCAACACGCCTCACCTCAACTCAACATTTTTCACTGCAAGTATTTGCCATTAGCCTTCATCCTTCTTCTTTCCTCTCTTCCGATGGCTTATTTTTTTTTCATCCATTTTCCTTCACTCAGCTTCGTGCAATGCCCTACTTGCAAATTCCTTATTCTGGGTCTCAGATACTTGAGTAACAATCAGCTTGAGGGGTCTATTCCAGCTGCTCTCGCAAGCTTCCCAAACATGTTTACTTTGTAAGTAATGACTTCGAAGGTCCGTTTCTGGAAGCTTTTGTGCTGGAATTCCCTAGGAGCAAGCCTTTATGTGCACTGGCTGCCTCAGCAACTTCTACTGCAGTGATAATGCAGTATCACCGAACCTTTCTTCCATTGTTTTATCCACGGATATTTCTGTCATGGTTCATCAGATATATGAGCGACAATAAGTTAAGCGGGTCAATTCCAGCTTCTCTCACCACCATTGTCCAACTGCGATATCTGTAAGCACCGCGGCAAGCTTCCTGACACTCTATATTCTGATTTCATTTTAGCGTACGCATGCTCGCTTATTCGTCCACTCTGATCACTCTCCTTTTGCACAATAGGTTCCTTTTCCATGAAAGTCTTACAGCTTCCACTGGTGGTACCTCCGTCCCTACCCCTCCTCTCCCGCTGGGCCCGCTCGCCCTTCCCTTCCCACCCTCCTCCTGCTCCTGCTCCTCCTCTTCCTCCTCCTCCTCCTCCTCCTCCTCCTCCTCCTCCTCCTCCTCCTCCTCCTCCTCCTCCTCCTCCTCTCCTCTTGCTTTGCGAATCCAGGTCCCTGCAAGGCAACAACCTGTCTGGACCCTTCCCGTCAGTGCTGAGCTCTCTCAAATTGCAAACATTGTGAGAACTTAAAAAAACGGCAACACTCTTGGTGTATCAAAAGACTCTTCCATCCATCCAGCAACCCATCTTTCCTTTGTGTACGAAATAGTGGAATGTGAAATCCAACTTGACGAGGGAGGAGCAGGACAAGGGCCGGCCGACTTCTGAAGCACCTCAAACGTGACGGAGGTGCAGTATTGCAAGGGTGTAGCGCTAGTGGCACCTTGGAGGGAGGGGCTGCGCACGGAGAATCCTGGTGACCAAGCATGGCGTGTGTGTAACGTTGGGATTCAAAGGGAGCTTCGACCTTTCCTGGCATGGCCAAAATGAGTGAGGCACCTACACAGACCTGCCTCAGTTGTCACACCCACCAAACTCCCCTATATGTGATACCAGATGTAAATAAATTCTTCTGTCCACCCATTGTCCCCTCAACACCCCCGCTTACCCCTTACACCCCCCTGCTCCTCGTCTCTTCACACTCCCATCGATTCCTTGCCAATTTTCTCATCACCCCTGCTTGCCTCGCGTGACCCCCGTGGCATACTCGTCACAGGTGGGAAAGCTGGGTGACCCTCCTTGCATTGTGTGACCCCCCTTGCATTGCGTGAACCCCATCAGAAAGCTGGGTGGAAATCACTTTACAGGGAGTTTTCCGACTGAATATTCCCATCTGACATGGTTGAGTAATCTGTAAGTTCCTCGACTCAAGTGGCTGAGCATCAGCCCGAGTCGCCTGGGCCTGTTCAGTCACCTAGGCGCCCAATGTACGATCATAATTCAACTGTAAGTTCCTTGACACAAGTAGCTTCAAGCCAAAAGGCAATGCCCTAAGCTTTTGTCACATCTTCAAGGGTTCTTGATGAATGTTGCATTTCAGGTGGGTAGATGGCAACTCACTAACTGGAGAGCTCCCAGACATCTTTGGGTCCATGACAAAGCTTACCTCCTTGTAAGTATGAACAGTAATCTGAATATGATCTCCTTGCTACTTTTCCATGAGTAAGAAACTGTGACAATTTATTTCCAGGCCTAGCTTTGGACGAAATGAACATATTGGTATTCTTACTCACGCTGCTTCCTCTTTGTGTTTCGCTTGACTCCTGCAGTTTGTTCCCCGGGAAGTGGGATCGCTTGCACACCCTCCCTAGATGAGCCCACAGCCCTTTTCCTACCCTAGGATCATTCAGTTCTCCTTCCCCACACCATCTCACTTTTTGCTTGCACTTTTTATTGTCCCTTGATTATGCTCGTGACCCCTTCAGGAAACTGGATGGCACAAGTCTCAGTGGCCCTCTGCCCATGTCCCTTGGGAATCTCACTCGACTCAAAGTCTTGTATGTGATCCAGCATCCGTCCCCCCACAGTATGCATAAGTTTGTAATCATGGGTATCTGAATGGCCTTAGGCTTGGTCCTAGGACTTGGAAACAGTGGCATGCACTTATCGTACTGAATGCCAATAAGGGCAGAAGATGTTGGGATAACGCATACCTGAGGAGCTAAACCATGTGCATGAGTTCAGAAACCATGTACACAAACTTGGCTTCTGACAGATGAAGAACAATAGTTGTGAGGTGATTTGGGCGACTATATTTGAGAAAAGAAATGCATATATATATATATGTATATGTATATGTATATGTATATGTATGTGTATACATTTGTAGAGAATAACAAACAACCAAAATAACTGATTTTGTGTGATCTATCTTCCGTTGCAGAACCATCGACGGCACAAGCCTCACATGCCCTCCTGACAAATCCAGCTGCGGCTCCACCAAATCTGGAATGGCATTCTGCCAAGCATGCCCTTCGTTCTGCTCAAGTTGCAGTAAGCGTTTTTTTTCTCCTCTATTTGTTATTCTTGTTTACCCATGGTCGAAAACCATGCAGTACAAGAATTGTTCTCCAACGGCATGCACTAAAGTGTATGACTGCACTCTTGATATCACAGAAATACTCTTCGGGCACACCGTAAAAAAGCACCACCTCAAAAATCTTTGTTGGTTCACGTCATGCATTATTTACTCTGTTTTAACGTGTTATGCTGCGGCACTTGCCTCATATAGAGTAAGCGGTGTGCTGGATAGTGGCTCAAAATCTGACAGGAGCCATCTTCGGGTCGTGGCAGCAGCGCAGTTCTCCTACACGTGGTGTATCACATTTATTCAATCCTCCATTCATTTTCTTTGTTGACCAAGTCCGGTGTTGTCCTCGTGTCTGCTTGGCAGTGCCTGGCAATCGTCATTCATTTGTTATTATCGATGACATCTGATGATCGACAGAAAAGACGGATTGCTTCAACACCCGTCCCATTCCGTGAACCCTTGTTGCGTTGCATGCAGCATCCAGCAGCGAGTCAGCATCTGGAGGTGGAGGTGGAGGCGGTGTATCGATGGGACTCATCATCGGCATTTCCGTCGCCGCGGTGGTGCTTCTGCTGCTGCTGGTTGCCGTGCTGCTCTACGCCCGCATCTGGATGCAGAAGAAAGCTGGTACGAACGAACGAGCATGTCAACATTGAGTAGAGCTAGAACAGCCCCCTTGTTTTCCTTCAAAAGGCATATTTTCGTACTGAGGCCAGTGCATGCAACTACCTGCAGCGCTGCTGGTGAGTCTGGGCAAAGTCTATTGATATTCACGGCATCTTCTGCATGTGCGGCCTCTTGACCCCATTCCATTGCACGAGCAGCACTGGGCACCAGCCTGGCAGCGGCGCACTGCACGGAGTTCTCCCTGGAGGAGGTGCTCAAGGCCACCAACGACTGGTCCGACGACAACCTGCTTGGCTCGGGTGCCTTTGGTGATGTCTACAAGGGCGTCTCTCCCCGCGATGGCACCACACCCTGGGCTGTCAAGCGCGCCAAGCTCATAGACATGTCTCCATGGGCTGCGCGATCTGACATGACTGTGAAGGGGCAGAGGGAGAGCAAATAGGAGTAGGCGGGAGTGAGGGGAGGAGCTGCGCCATGCGCTTCCTTGGCCGATCAAGACTCGAGGGAAGGAAACCACCCCACTCTCCAGGTCCTCAGCCAGGCCCTTCTACATGGGCTCGGCGATCTGAGAGGGGAAGGGGGAGGTGGACGGGGAGAGGAAAGGAAGTGAGGAGGAGTGGATGGAAAGTGCTTCTTTGGCCACTTCATGCATCATAACATGTCGACATACCTGTGCGACCATGCCTGCCTGCATACACGGGTCCTTACTCCTCTCAGTGGCAGGCAGCTATGGATGCCGAGATAGCATCCTGGAAGTCCACAGGCACCTACGTTGACGAGGTTCCCCCACCTTGGGCGAACATAGTCGATGGCATGTGGATTTTCAGGGTGAAGCGGCCGCTGGGTTCTCCGCCTGCCTTCAAGGCGCGTTACGTTGCTCGAGGCTTCAGCCAGCGACAGGGAGTTGAATACTTCCAGACCTTCTCCCCCACCCCGAAGATGACTACTCTTTGGGTGTTGCTGCACGTCGCTGCTCAGCGTGACTACGAGTTGCACTCCCTGGACTTCAGTACAGCCTTCCTGCAGGGCAGCCTGCACGAGGAGATCTGGCTGCGCCGACCACCTGGTTTCACTGAGTCGTTTCCTGCACGTACTCAGTGGAGCCTCCGCCGGCCAGTCTACGGTCTCCGCCAGGCGCCTCGTGACTTCCAGAGGGAGGTGAGCGAGCCGCATATCGGGAGATGGCTGGGCAGCAGAGTGCATTTACCTGGGCATTATATAAATTAGACCACTACTGCTTACATCACAAATAAAGGCTATAAGTCTTTTTTTTCCCTTTTTCTTTTTACCTTTCCTGTTCCTGCGTGTTGGTTTTCTGTCCCTTCAGATCCTGCAAATGGCCGACAAGAACCATCCCAACATTGTGCGACTGCTGGGGTTTGCGGTGGGAGGGGACGTCAGGTCGAAGATCGAGCAGATCTTGATTTACGAGTTTGTGCCCAACGGTGACCTTGACAAGTGGATCGGACCAAGTGAGTGTGCAAGTCATTGTATGGCACCACTCGGATGTACGATTGTGGGAGCGTGTATGGGGTGATGGAGATCACATTCACTCATCTTCTGCCCATAAGGCTGGATATATAATCGAACACCCACTACTTGTTTCCTAGCCTTGGTCATACGTCTTGGTGAAATGCTTCCTTGGTGCGTCGTTGCCAGACCACTCATGCTGTCTGATGTGTGTTGTGAAACTCATTCCATGGCATGGCTTGTTGCAGAAGCACCATCTCCTCTGAGTCTGAAGCAGCGGCTGGACATTCTCATCGGCATTGCACGTGGCTATGAGTACCTCCACAGCTTCGATGTTGTGCATCGCGACATCAAACCCGCAAACGTCCTCATCACCAATGACATGCAGGCAAGTGTGGTTGCACAGGCACGGCGGAATGCATGATGTTGTCGACAAGCAGTGCGATTTAGACCCATGAGTTTCACGAATATGAAGGTTGTCTGGAGTCCCACGTCCTTCTTTGTCTTTGTGTCTGGCTCATTCGTAGTGGCATTCTTTGTGTTTCTCCTGCCAAAATGCCATGCTGGATGGACACACGAAGAATTTGGTTTTACTTTCTCCATCGTTTGTGCATGGTGGAAGAGCGTGGTGGTGGAAGAGCGTGATGGTGTTCCATGGAAGCAGTCAGAATAAGAGCTATTAGTTCCACGGAGAGCACTCAAGGGCCATACAGACAGAGGTTGTGTGTTTCTCCTGTCAAAATGCAATGCTGAGTTCGCACCAAAGAATCTCGTGTGTTTCTTCCTTCCATCATCCCTCCCCTTGTGTGTGCTACGTTCAATCATTCAAATCAATCACCCACTCGCCAGCCCAAGATTGCAGACTTTGGGCTGCTGAGGGCGGCAGAGGGCACGACAGTGGGCACGACTCGAATCATGGGAACACCGGGCTATGTGGATCCGGTTTACTCCCGGACGTCCAAGGCCACCACAGCCAGCGATGTCTACAGGTGAGCCACGAGTCAGGTTCAAATCGTGCAAAATCAGTTATTTTTGGGTATGCTACACAGGTTGTGGAGGTTGGGTTGGCTTGTTATCTCAGCTTAATGGTTCACTCACCACAACGCATGATGACCCATATGGGTGTTTAACGAGTTGGCCTATGCTTTATGGTGGCCACTTGGCCACCTGGCTAGCTTGCCAACTCGTCCAGCCTGGTTCTCTTGCGTGAGTAATGTCTCTTGCTTGTCCGACCAAATGTGCCATTCTCAGCTGCACACTTTCTAGCTTGCTTGCACATCCGTTAATCACACGCACCAACCTCTTGTGATACTCTCTTTTATGCATCTCTCCTCGCGCTGCTCTTGCTATCTCTCGCTCGGTGCAGCTTTGGTGTGCTCATGATTGTGGTGCTCACTGGACGCCCTCCGCTCGCCGAGGATGCCGGGGAGACCAAGCAGATCACCCCGTGGGTGAGTTCCCCAAGGGCAGCTTCTTTCATGCTCAATGTAGCCGCATTTCCTCCATGTAAGCGCAAGATCTTTCTTGTTTGGCTTCCTCACACTGCCCTTGCACTATTTCCAATCCTCCTGCGTTCCTCCAGGCATCGGAGTGTTTGTCCTCGGGTGACATTTCGAGCCTCAGGCACCCCACCATGGACGCCCCTGAAGATGCTGTTCAGCAGGTGGCTCGGCTGGCAGTGAGCTGCACCATGGAGCGCACTGCAGGCCGCCCAAGCATGGCGCAAGTTGCCGACGAGCTGCAGGCAGTCAGGGAGGAGGTGGCGGGGAAAGATGAACACAGCGCTGCCGTTAAGGTGGATGCTGAGGTCCAGGAGATGAAAGATGCTTTCGGAGGCGTGGAAAGTCTCGAGGCACAGCTCCAGATGATTGGGGATGACGGCAGCTTCATCACCGAACGCCATGTCTAGAAATGTGATGGGAATCCCATATAATGGATTATTTCCATCCCATGCCCATGTTCAGTTCATATGATGCTGTTTTGTTGTGTTTGCTGTGAGTTGCATTAGCCCCTTCTTTTCTTTTTATGCACAATGCTTACGGTACATTTGAAAGTGGTATAGTTTTTTTAGCTATCAGAAGGTTGATCGTGCCTAGGATCATCTCAGGAAGGTTCGCAAAGAGTGTATTGCAGCAGAAGAATTGACCTCAGGTCAGAGTGAATATAAAATTATTGAGATGATTAAAAAAAGCAAATACATAAGTTATGTATAATAGTACAAGGGGATTTGAAATGACCTAGACGAGCCATGTACTCTAAGTGGTACACTCCGTTATTGCAACGAGATCCAACCGTGCGACTCCAGATGGTTACGAACCTGTTTCCGCCATAATCCCTTCGCCACTGCAGCTGCCCGATGCTTCTGCCCCAATGGTCCAGATGCTGCTAACTGTACGGGACTCTTCACGTCAATTCGCATTTTCGCATTTGTACTCATTGCATTCTTCGCTTGCTACTGATAGGAGTGCACATCACTTCTCGAATTATTATTCGTAACACCCCATTCTCTGGCCGTAGCAAGTCATGACTCGCTTGACCACTCCGCAGATATTCGGAACAGTGCTTGCTATTACGATATGGAATAGTTGAATAAACATTCATGAGTAACAAATCCTTAACGCGAAGATGACTGCAGCGAGGACGAAAGACCAAGCGACGGGACAGTTATCGAGACAGTAGTTACAAGCAAGGAGAATTTGAAGTGCAAAGCGCGGGAAATGTTCAAACGGTTACCGAACCGCATACAAATGCCGAACCGTATGGTTGCGATGTTGCATCTAGATTAGCCCTAAGGGGAATGTACCCCCTCAGAGTACATGGCTAGCTAGGACCTTTTGTATTTTACTGTATTCCTATGTAAACCCTTGTACCTCATTGTAATAGTCACTTCTGTCGAGATTCAAATCTCCTTCTGACAAAGTCCGTATCCAACATTACCTAGCAATCTTCCGCTGCTACACTCCGTGCGATCAACCTGAGACGATCCTATAAGACGGTTCAGATTGTATCATGGTATGAGAGCCACTCAGGATTCTTCGCACCACCACCTTTGATTCAATTTTAAATTCAAGGTGGCGTTTGGTACGCACTCCCGCCGAAACATGGATGGAGGATCTGGCGGACAAGCGGCAAATACTGCCGAAGCCCCCGCCAACCCTACCGCGAACTCCGCGGGAAATACCACCGTCAGTAATGCGCTACTGGAGCAACTCATCCAGCGGATCTCTACGCTGGAATCAAGAATTCAACAACTGAAGAGCGGCAACCCGGAAACCGCTCAGCAACCCGAACAACCGGCCGCTCCAACCAAGGAACCGAGCCCAACCACCTTCGATCTCAAGTCAAAGTCTTCTGCTCCAACTGTCCCTCGTCCAAGTGACGAAGTCGTGCTCGCAGCCCAGAACAAGCTTCTGACTATCTCCAAGATTCAAACCAGCACCTTGTTTAGCGGGCGTGATTTTTACACCTGGGTTTCGAGCTCGAGCTACTTTTGCAAAACGCGCAAATCTTCTGCTACTTCGACAGAAGCTACGCTGGCCCCACCAGCGACACTGACGACGCAAAGGCTCAATATTACAACGAGTCACTCATGGCGTATAGCGTCCTGCTTCGCAACATGGCGCCGACTGAACAACTCGGCATTCGTCCATACAAAACTCTTCAAGCTCCCGCCATGGCCGCCTAGAACTACCTCAACAAAACTTACCAGCCCAAGGACTCCATGTCCTCCAGCCGTCTGCTTCAGCAACTCATGGAAGTCAAGATGGCACCTGGCAAGAAAGCCAACTCTTACATCAATCGCTGCCGAAGCGTCCGCGACCAACTTCTAAAGCTCGGAAACACAATTTCCGAAGACATGTTCGTCACCATCGTGCTTCGAAGGCTGGGACCACACTGGAACCCCTGCAATGCGCTTCTTCGCCAACAAGGGATCATTTCCGAAGCACACCTCTGCGCTACTCTGCTGCACGAACAGCGCGACATGGATTTCAATCAAGAAAAGGGGGCGCGTCGCGAACAAATTGCCTTTTATTCTAATCGCGACCAACGGAGGAATCGCAACACACGGCCACGACAATACTACTGCAAGAACTGCAAAGCTTTCGGGTCACTCCACGACACGACTCCGCGCCGCGCAACAACTCTGCCTATGGTCCGGATCACATGCGCCAGGCAAACCGACCGTCCTCGGACGATCGGTCTGCCCCGCGCCAGTCGCAACAGTCCGACATTCAGCGCGCACCGCAGAACAACAAAGCAGTCCGCCATGTCATGGGCAACATGGCGATGCGCATTCCCCGTCGTACTCGCCGCACCAATCGGCGACATTTGCGATGTGTCTCTCCTCCCCCGCCAGGAAACGAAGTCCAATTCAATGGCTACAACAACCCGTTCACGCAAGATGGGGAATTTGTCTCCGACGAATACGAGCAAGATTGGGATCTGGCGATACCCCTACTAGAGTCGCCGCCGCATGACGAAGACTTCCTCAATTTGCCATCAATCACCAGCTATTTCTACGATCACCACATCGACACTCGACCCGTGGATAACTACCGTGCTGCCGGCGATCGGCGCATCTTGTTTCGCAACACACCAAATCTGGCACTCTCGGCCCAACACCGCGCGAACTCCAACAACACATGGTACCTCGACAACTGCTGCGGGCAGCATATGGTGGGCTCCAGGCGCTATATCTCCAACGCAAGCGCCATCCCGCAACCCACCGTCGTCACGGTGGCCAACAATCAGCAACTCCAAGCACGAGCGTGCGGTATCGTCGTTCTCAAAGCACACGACAGCGACATTCATATCACGCTCAACGACGTTCTTAATCGTGGGGGATCTCCAATACAATCTTCTCTCCTACGACCAACTCGTACAAAGTGGAGTGCTAATGACCACTGACCTCGAGACACGCGACATCCTCATGCACTGGAAAGACTACAGCAAATCAAACAGCGAACCACGATACATCGGCCGAGCCCACTCCGAAGACGGCGTTTACATCCTCGACTTCGACATCCCAGACTGCAGCGCTGACTCAGGGGATCTCATCGACCTTTAGCCCCAAGACATTGTGTGGAATCGCAAACCCACACACCCAGACGGTCGCCCTTGGATCAAGCATCACGCTCACCCAAGGGAGATCGATCTGCACGCACCTGGACCAGATGGTCTCTGCCACAACTGCCGTACTCCAACAGCCTCCACAATAGACAGAACAGACATAACTCCGCCTCCTCCACGTCGTGACAGCCCGTCTCCTAACAGAGGAAAAACACCGGCCAACGAAGGAGAATCTTCTGCTGCAGCAGCACAGCGTCTCACAGCATCCACCACGTAGGCATGGACATCGTTGAGGAAGCGGAGTGGCAGACTCCTCACCCATCTGGCCTACGCGACGGAAAACTCGCTGCAGCACTCACTATTTTTCAGCCGCGCACAACTCGCACTGATCCCACAGTTTACAATCGCCTTGATCTCCTAACACGCTACACAGGACCTGGCGCATATGACGGCGATAACAACCCTCTCCCAATGACCTGGGAAACCTACCATGTCCAACACCCCTGGTCCCATCGCACCATGACCACCGAGGAGTTTCAGCGACATGAAGAAGAAGAAAGGCGTCGCCGCGCGGACGAAGAAGCAAAGGCGGCTGCAGCTGCAACAGCTGGAGGATGGGGGAGCGGAACTGGAGCTGCAGTATGGGGAAGCGGAACCAGCGCAACAGGATGGGGGGAGCATACACCGTCAACCATGGAGGAAGAAGAACCCATTGAAGAAGACATCGCCCACGCTGAACAAGAAGCAGCAGCAGAGGCAAGGGGACCATATGGTTCACCACATCCCCTTGGCATTCCCCCAGGCACCGCGCCACAAACTGATTCCTGGGGATCTCTCACCATTCCTCAACGCTCCTCCCCAGACTCCACAGACTCACGACCCCCCACTGACCGCGATACCATACTGCCCTACCGTACTTATCCCCACAGCCCACTTCACACTGAGTCCACCCCCATCGGCCCCTCAGACTCACCTGCTCCAAGCCCTCCAGCAACATTTGCCTTACCACCTCATCACATGCCACGTCCTGACCTCCCAGAAGAAACAGCAGACACGGATGATGGCCCAACACCTATCGCAACCATCACAACAGTCACTCCAACACCCACAATGAGTTCGGCTACAGCACGTTCTTGCTCTTGAACTCTCCATCTCACCACAGCCCATCCCACAGCCCACAGAACGAGCCGTAGCCAAACTCATGGCCTTTTACACACGCTCACCTGCCCTGCACACTCAGCCTGACCTTTGGCACAAACGCCTCGGTCACCCCTCTCAAGAAGTACTCAACAACTGCATTTGCGCACAAGTCTTTCTTCCAGGTACTCTCCTACGCCCAGATGGCACTCCAGTCCCCGTCAACACCACTCACCGCACCGACTGTGACATCTGCCCTGAAGCTGCTCTCACACACCAGCCCTTCAAACTACTTGAACTAGGGACCAACCGCTATGAGAAACTTGAGAAGGTCTACAGCGACTTTCTCGTGCTCACCAAAACCGGCCTCAATGGCGAAGAATACACTCTCACCTTCGTCGACGCTCACTCCCGCTTCGTCTGGGTCGCCAATGTCTCGCACAGAAGCAACGCGTATGACATCTTCAAGGTTTGGCACGCCAACACGGAGACTCAGTCCGGCTGCACCCTCAAGACCTGGCAGACTGACTGCGCAGCTGAATTCAAGAGCGATAAAATGCAAGCATACGTGGAGGGCAAGGGCATCTTTCACAAGCTCTCCCTTCCCTACGCACACCCCCAGCAAGGAGTCGCAGAATGCACCAACCGCACCCTCATGACTAAGGTTCGCGCCCTTCTACAGCAGAGCGACGTCGACGCGAAGTACTGGCCTTACGCCATGCATCACGCTGTCCGTCTGTACAACCTGCTCAGCACCACTGCCAACACCGACAACCTCTCGCCTCACCTCAAATTCACTAGCAAGCAAGGCGACGTCTCCATGCTCCGCGTCTGGGGGTGCATGGTGCAGTACCGCCCTGCAGCAGTGACCACGGGGAAGTTCGAACATCGCGCCCGCTGGGGTGTGCACCTCGGCATCAGCTTCGAACACCATGCCTGGAGCATCCTCGACCATGACACCTCACAGATCGTCGCGGCGCACGATGTTATCTTCTACGAAGACCTCTCCATTCGCAAGTTCCAGTGCGACCGCCATGCTGACCGTGTCCGCGGCAAGCATAACATCGCGGAATACGAGCGCCCGCCGCGCAGCTTCGCTGCACCTGAAGACGAAGCCGCCGCAGCACTCGCGGAACAGGATCCCACTGACCCCCACCCCGGCCCTTGCCCTTGGAGCGACGAAGACGAGGAGGACGGCGCTCCTCTCGACTTCTCTCGTGACTCCCTCCTCAGTCCCACACCCTCCAGCGCAACAACTCTGACGATGACGTGGTGGAAGTCACCAGCGGTCAGCGCCACAGCCTCGGGATCTCCGGCCTGCACATCCTCGCCTCCACACCGCTGTGTCTCGCCCGCCCAAAGTAGTTGAACCCAAAACCCCGCGTCAAGCTCTCACTGGCCCCTACGCAAAGGAGTGGCGCGCCGTGATGGATGCTGCAGTCGCCGTGCTTGAAGCTCGTGATACATGGGTCCTCGCTGATCGAGCTGCCTTGAAGTGGAGACGCGTCCTCTCGGGGGAATGGGTCTTCCGTGTCAAAACCACCGCGGATGGCACCATCGAGCGCTTCAAGGCCCGTTGGGTTGTTCGTGGGTTCGACCAACGCCACGGCGTTGACTTTGGTCAAATCTTCGCCCCTGTCAGCAGACACACCTCCGTCCGCATTCTCCTCGCCATCGCAGCTGCAAAGCATCTTCCCCTCCGCCAAATCGATGTGAAAAACGCCTTCCTCTACGCTCCCGTGGATGCCCTCATCTTCGTCGAACAGCCTCACACCTACGGCGACGGCGACAATCGCGTGTGTCAGCTCCGCAAATCAGTCTACGGCATCAAGCAGGCGCCACGCCTCTGGCAGCAGTACCTCCACCAAATCCTGCTCGACATCGGTTTCCTCCAGCTGCCTCACGACCCAGGCATGTACCGCCTCCACTACCGCGGAAACTACATCCTCCTCACGGCGTACGTTGACGACCTCCTCTACACTGGCACCAACAACGACCTCCTAGCTCAGTTTGAGAAGAACCTCAGCAACCGCGTCGAAATCACCAGCACCGATCAAGTCACCCAGTTCCTGGGCCTCAACATCTCCTACTCTGCTGACGCCATTCACCTCTCCGCCTCCAAGTACGCTGAAACTCTTGCAACCAAGTTCAACATCAAGCCGACCAACCTCTCCACACCTTACCGCACCCCAGCCACACCACATCTCCTCAACACAACCCCACTCAACCCCTCTGGACATCAGCTGTACCAGCAGCAACTCGGCTGTCTGCTCTTCACCGCAGTCACGTCCAGGCCGGACTTGTCCTACATCTCGAGCCAACTCGCTCAGTATGCCAAGCAGCCTGAAGGGGAGCACATGCTGGATTTACAACGCGCTTTGCAATACTTCATCTCCACACCGCACATCGGCCTCACCTACTCAACCCTCACGACCCGCTCCTTCAGCCTCTTCGGCTACGTGGACGGAGATCTTGCCGCCGACCCTGCGAATCGACGGTCCCGAACCGGCTTCCTCTTTCGTCTCGAGCCTACCGGACCAATCTCCTGGAATTCCCAAAAGCAAGAAATGATGGTGCTCTGCTCCGCTGAAGCCGAGTTCATCGCCGCCACGTCAGCTGTTCGCGAAGGTCTCTACCTTCAGGAGCTGCTTCAAGAGGCGAAAAGGGCGACATCAGCAAGCTTCAAACTTCACTGTGACAACCAAAGCGCGATAAAAATCGCGAACAAGCCTGGTTTTGTCAACCGCACCAAGCACATCGCACTCCGCTATTTCTTCGTCAAAGACGAAGTTGACAAAGGCAAAGTCATCTTGACTTATTGCCCCACTGGTGACGTGGTAGCTGACTTCCTCACCAAGAAGCTGCCACGTCAGCAGTATCATCACTGCGGAAACATCTGCGGTATAACCAAGCGCGTCAAGACTTCATGAGTAACAAATCCTTAACGCGAAGATGACTGCAGCGAGGACGAAAGACCAAGCGACGGGAAGTTACAAGCAGGAAGAATTTGAAGTGCAAAGCGCGGGAAATGTTCAAACGGTTACCGGACCGCGTACGGTTGCCGAACCGCACGGTTGCGATGCTGCATCTAGATTAGTCCTAAGGGGATTGTACCCCCTCAGAGTACATGGCTAGCTAGGTCCACTGTATTCCCATATAAACCCTTGTACCGCATTGTAATAGTCACTTCTGTCGAGATTCAAATCTCCTTCTGACAGAGTCCGTACCTGACATTACTTAGCAATCTTCCGCTGCTACACTCCGTGCGATCAACCTGAGACGATCCTATAAGACGGTTCAGATTGTATCACTTGCTGAAACTGCTGACGTGGCAGTCGCTTCGTGAGGAAGTCGGCTTCCATGTCACCTGTTGGGCAATAGGTCAGATCGACCTTGCCCTTGTCAATTTCATCCTTGACAAAGAAGTACCGTCGTGTATGTGATCATGATAACACACAAGTGGTATCTTTCAAAGTGTAGTGACCATGACTAATAAGGTTTCTAATTTCGATATTTTCTATATTCCAAATTCACACACGAAACTCCTCACAACGAATACGCGATTCCACCCCGAGATCTACATTGCACGTGTGCCAACAAATCCGAATCGGTCGGTGGTGAGGTGACCAGATTTGAATATGCTTTCCCGCTCTTGAAAGAATATCTAGTGAAGGAGCGGAGTTAGGGAGACGGCTGGCAGCTACTCGCGTAGGAGCTAAGCGATCGCGTTTACAGACGCAGCCGACGCATGCGGAAGGTCGTGCGTCCTAGATTCGACGTTGTCAGAGTGTACGCACGTCCGTCCTTACCAAATCGCCTGTTCTACGGCTCTGTAAAGCATTCTTGCGGGAGTGTGTCCGTCCATACGGCCACTGCCTGCACCTCTGAAAGATTCCGCGCAACTATCCGCTCCACGATTCTCGATATAGGCTCAAAATTCAGTACTTTTCCTTAGATCTTTCATTCGCTAGCCAACGCTTAGTAGCCGCCAGTCCACCCCATTGCCCCCCATCTCCCCCATCTCCCAGCATCCACGCTCCATACGCCGACCGTCGTCCTCCCGCCCGCCATGTTCACGTCAACCACGCGGCGCCAGCCCGGCGGCAGCGGCGCGCCTGGCGGCGCCCGGCACCGCGGCCTCCTGACTCTCAACTCAACCTTTCACGCGTCCGTCCCCTCGGGCGCCTCGTCCTCCGCCGCCTCGCTCTTCTCCTGGTTACCCGGATTCGCGAATGCGACGCCGTACCGTCGCGTGCCTTCGTCGTCGTCGTCGTCGTCCGCCTCCGCGGCAGGCCCGCTCCGATCGCCTGGACACAGCATGACCGGCGGCGGCGGCGGCGGGGGATTCGGGGCGTTTCGGCTGAGCATGCCGGGGGGCGATGCGACGGGCGGCGCGGATAAGCGGCGCGGGAGCGTGGCGGTGTGCTGCGTGGTGGTGCTGCTGATCATCGCGCTGGCGTCGGGCGGTGGATCCGCCATCTGGGATGGTAGGGACGAGGGATGGGGAGAGGAAGGGATAAGGGGAGGGAAAGAGGAAGGGGAGGGAAAGAGGAAGGGGAGGGAAAGAGGAAGGGGAGGGAAAGAGGAAGGGGAGGGAGAAGGGTGAGGGTGAGATGGGAGGGGAAGGGAGGGGGAGGGGAGGGGGGAGGGAAGGGGAAAGTAGAGGGAGAGTCAGTAATGTGTAACACCCTCCCGTTCTCCACTCCCGTTCCCGAATTCCCTCCCTCCACCCCCATCCCCAATCCACTCCCACCCCCCCACCTTCCGTGCTTCCCCCCAGCCTTCTCCGCGGGCCCCTCCTACGTGTCGCTCTCCGCCACCCCCGACCCCGCGTCGCTGCGCGCCGAGCGCGTGTTCGCGCAGCCGCCGTGGCGCGTGCGGGACGGCAGCGAGGCGGGGTACCTGTACGGCTGGACGGGCCCCGCGCTCGCGTACCGCATGGCGTGGAAGCAGCCCGCCGCCCACGGCGGAAGCGCAGGGGCGGGGGGGAATACTTCCGCGGACGAGTTCGCGCTGGCGATGCGCGTGGGGGGAGTGCTGCGGCGCGTGGGGGTGTCGACGGTGGCGGCGAGCGGGCACACGCTGGCAGTGACTCCGGGGGGCGTGGTGCTGTCGTGGGGGCGCGACTGGGACGCGCGCAGGCGCCCCGCGGGGCTGCTGGGGCGCGCGGACGGCGCGTTTTGGCGGCCTGCGCCGGTGGAGGGGCTGACGGGGGAGGGGCAGGTGGTGGCAGTGGCGACAGGGCAGTATCACTCCGTTGCTGTGATGGAGAGCGGTAGGGTGTTCACGTGGGGGCTCAACAACAGGGGGCAGCTGGGCCGACCAATCAAGAGCAAGGTTCGACAGGCTGAAAGGGAGGTGTGGAAGGGAGGAGGGGAGGGGTGGGAGGGAGAAGGGGTGGGGAGTGGGGAAGGTTGGGCGGGAGAGAGAGGAGGCTGAGGAGGGTGGGATTTGGTGGGAGAGGGAGCCGAGTGGGAGCGTGTGGGAACAGATTCAGGTGGGGTTATGAGGAGTTTGTGTGGCTCAAAGTGCCCGATTAACAAAGATCATATCAGCTGTGCATCCTCATCACTGTTCCAACCCTTTCTACCCTACTCTGAACACCCAACGGTTTTTCTATCCACGTCCCGTTCCCACCCACCTCTTGCGCACTTTCCCATTCGCACAACAGCTCGCTGCATGCAAGCCCACACTCTTGCAGACGGAAATGAATCACAGAAACCGCCTCCTCATCCCTCTCCCTCCCACCTCTTCCCCTCCCTCCCGCGTCCCGCCCCATCCCTTCCCTCCCACATCCGCCCCACCCCGTTCGCACATCCACCCGATCCCACCACATCCCACCCATCCCCACATCTTATCCCACCCCCACCAGGAAGACGGCTTCCGGCCGGGGCTGGTGGGAGGGCTGCTGGCCCAGGAGCGAGTGCTGGCGATAGTGGCTGGGCGGTACTTCACACTCGCCATCTCGCAGCACGGCCGCCTCTTCACCTGGGGCGCCAACCTCTACACCGGCGACGCCCCCTGGCGCCACGAGCACGACTCCGGCTTCGATGACGATGCCGATGCTGCTGCTGACGAGTTCCCAGAGAAAGGACCCGCGGGCACGGCCGGGAGCAGCAGTGAGAGGGAGGCGTGGCGGCAGCGGCTGAGAAACGCGGCGCTGGCAGCGGCCCAGCCAAGGGTGGTGGAGGCGGGGGTGGAGGGGGAGCAGGTAGTGGAGGTGGATGTGGGCACGGACCACTGGGTGGCACTCACAGGGTCGGGCATCGTGCTCGTGTGCCACACTGGGTTCACTCCTCAGGGGATTCGGGTTGACCCTGAGCAGCACAGATCGTGGCTGGGAGTGGCGCCTGGGGTTCCCCTGGACCGCCCTGCTGCTGTGCGCGTGCCCCCGCATCTGGGCTCCCATCCTGGTGGAGGGGAGGAGGGGAGGGCGGCAGGGCCGGAGGTGCAGTCGGTGGCAGCGGCGCACCACACGACGTTTGCAGTGACGGCGGATTACAAGGCCGTGTCGTGGGGCGAGGCGGGGCCACTGCTGGGGCGCGCGTGGGGGGAGGGCCAGGGTCAGGTGCCCGCGAATCGGCCGGGGGTTGTGGGGAGCGGAGCAGGGGGAGGAGGGGCAGTGGGAGGGGAGGGGGTGGTTGGGTTGGATCGGCAGACGGTGGAGCAGGTGTCGGCTGGGGAGGGCTTTGCTGTGGCGAGGCTGAGCCATGGCGTGGTGTACTCGTGGTGAGTTGCGCAGTGTGGATGAGATCCTGTACTTTTCGTGTCTCCCCCCTCCCTCCCAACCTCACCACCACTCCCCCCCCCCCCCCCCCCCTTGTCCCCCCCCCCCCCGCGCTCTTCCCTCCCTCTCTCCAGGGGCGACAACCAGCACGGGCAGCTAGGCCGCCCGGCGCCCTCTCAGGACGGCACTCCGGCATTAGTGCAGGGGCTGGAGCAGCTGGAGGTGCTGCTGGTGGTGGCGGGGTCGCAGCAGGGCCTGGTGCTGTGCCGCGCACTGCAGGGCTCTGAAGCCGCCCTGGAGCCCCAGGAGTTTGACGACACGCGCGTGCTCAATGAGGAGCACGTGTCGCCTGCATCGCTGCCTGATCCCGATGCTTCTGCTCCTGCTGCTGCTGTGCCTGTGCCTGGTGGTGCTGGTGGCGTGGGAGCAGGGTTTGGTGCAGCAGTGGGTGCAGCAGTGGGTGCAGCAGGGGGAGCAGTACGGGCTATGGTGGCGGGTGGGGAAGGAACTGCTGTGGCGAGTGCAGCAGGAGGGGGTGACAGTGGTGCGGGGGAGAATTGGGGGGAGCGAGTCGGGGGAGGGGCGTCAGCGGCGGAGCAGGGGGGCACGGGAGGGGAGGGGTTGGTGGCGCGGGACATGTGGATGAAGTTTGGGGAGGAGTTCAAGATGCTGCCCCGGCAGGGCATGGACAGCAGCATGCGGAACCCGTGCTGGCGCGTGCAGGCAGGCAGTGCGGTGGGTAGTGCGGGCACGGAGGGGGGGGCAGGCCCCGAAGTGCACTGCCTGCCGTACTTCTTCATCATCGGTGCCACCAGGTGTGCCTCGTCTTGCATCTTTCCCTTTTCTTCTTCTCCATCTGCCATACCGATCGTCTTCAATCTTTTCTCCCAACTGTTTCCTTCCCCTGTCGGCTCCTGCTCTTGCTCTTGCCCCACATACCAGAATGTTGTCCGTCCCTCACTGCTCCTTCTTGCACTCGCCCTCGTACTTCCTGCTCCATCTCCTTTCCCCTTCCCCTCCCTGTGCACCATGCGTGTACCCACACACTCTCAGTGCCGCCATGCAAGAAGAATCTGTACCAGAACCTTACCCCTCATCCATCACGCCCGCTCTGTCTTGTTCTTCCCTTTCCCACCCCCCTTGTCTCGCACCCATTGCCTGCATGCATATCCCACCCCAATGCCGACACTGCCAGGGCGGGCACACAGGACCTGTACCGCAAGCTGACGTCCTCCATCACGCCTGCTCTGTCCTTCGCTTCCCTTTCCCCGCCCTCCTGTCACAAATACCTATCCCGCCCACCATCCCAGGGCGGGCACGCAGGACCTGTACCGCAAGCTGACGTCCTCCATCATCCCGGGCATATTCCCAGCCGCCATCCCCAACCCCCAGTGGTAGGACGACCTGCCTTGCCTTCTCCCCACCTCATGATGAGCACAATTCAACAATCCTTGTCCATCCTTATCCTCGCCCTAGTCAGTTTTTGTGCTGCCATGCCATCCCATCCCAGCAACAATCAATAAAGCACAACGTTTATGACACAATGCCATGATCCTCTCCACCCATCCACACACCACCCCCCTCCCCCCCCCCTTCCGCCCCACCTCCCTCCTCTTCCCTCCCCATCCCCCACTTCCCGTTTTGCCATGTATGTGTAGCTCGTTCCTGTCTTCGTGCGAAATGGCTCCTTGCAGTTTCTTCTTCTTTGAATGCTTCCACCAACAGCTCAAATCGCAGTCCTCTGTCTCGTCCTCCCTTCTCTGCTTCCCTGCCTCTCGTCCTCTCCCCTCCTGCCACACAACAACCACCATCCTCATCTCCCCACAGCCACTCCCCTCCCTCCCCTCCTCTCGTCCTCCTCAACTCCAACCCTCTCATGAACCCCTGTTCTTTGTAGAACCTCTCAAGACACAGCCCTTCAACCACGTTGTGTAGCATACATTGGACGAATTCTGACGCGCCATACCCTCCCCTTCCCCATCCTTAAGCATCCCAAACCTTTTAAACTAGGACCGCAACTGCCCGAGAGACACACACCCCCACCCATCACATCTCCCTGCTCGCCTCCACCCCTCCTCTTCCCATCCCTTCCCCGCGGTTTCCCCCCCCCCTCCTCCCCTCTCCTGCCTCCATTCCCCCGCTCCCCCATCCCCACCCTCCCTTGTGCAGGTGGGACCGCAACGGCGCGCGGGACTTTGCGTGGTACGTGTCGCTGTTTGACGAGGCAGCGCAGCACATGGTGAACACGGGGGGCAGCGCGGTGACAGGCGAGGCGTCCAGCACGCTGCTCACCAGCTCAGGCGTGGTGCTGCGAGGCCACGTGGATGACAGGCACACGGTGCCGCAGCTGCTGCACCTGGTGCTGCCCAGGAGCAAGTTCATTGTGATCCTCCGGAACCCCGTCGACCGCTTCTTCTCCGAGTTTAACCTCGCTGCTGCTGTCAACCCCTCGCCTTCTGTGCCCAGGGACTTTCATAAATACGTGAGTGCCTGCACTGAACCGCACTGCATCAAACCGCATTGCATTGAAACGCATTGCATCTTATTGCACTGGTTTCGAGTTTCTCAGTCCCTCCCCGCCCCCTCCCCCTCCCCCTCCCCGCACACACCCATTATGCACTTGAATCTTGCCTCCTCGATTCCCATCTCTCCCACAATGCTCTCTGACCCTCAAGTGGTCCTCGTATTGATATACCAAGCGCAATAGAAGGTGGGTACGTGACAAGCCTCTCTACGTACTCAAGCTCGCAAGCCGGCTCCCAAGCAACAGGTGCGGTGCATGGACTCATCCACCCCACCTCGGCCATGAATGCGCTGTGGGTTGGTCTTGGCGGTGTTGTTGGCTTGAGCGCTCGTTGCAGGGTGATGGAACACCGCTGGCGGTAGTGATGGAATGGAAGAGCCTGTGGCGGCAGGGTGGTTTGGTTTCCGCTGCACTCAGGCGTCTAGGGAGAGCTGCTCGGCTGTTGGCGTCTGGACTCTGGACTGGAGAGCGGGAAAAGAAAAGAGAAGAGAGTTGCACTGGGTGCAGTGAGCCTTTGGTGGCGCTGAATAGGTGCGCTGTTGCGGCAGTTGAAGCCAGGTATCCGGGAAAGTGCTCGGCAGCCGCGTGTGAGTTCCTGACCCCGGCCGGAATGTTGAAGGGAGGCCATGTGGAGGAAGTGCGGGACACTCCCAGCGCAGTCCCAGGGGGGGGTGGGGGAGGGGGGGAGCCCAAGAACGTGATGACGTCTGCGGTAGGCCAGGGCGACGACCTTGGGGTGGGAGGCGGCCACTGCTTTGAAAAGGAGAGAGGGCATGTGGTCGCTCCTTGCGCTCCTTTTCGGTTGATGGCGGCAGCGAAACGGAGAGAGGGGGGGGCATGTGATCGCCCTGGCGAGTGATCACCCATGGCGCTGATGAGGTGGGCGGCGTTGAGTTGAAGCCGTTGTCGAGAACGAGCCGCGAGTGGCTGCTGCTGTAGAACGATGCGGTGACGAAAAGGAATGAGGAACTGTCGGGTAGCAATGACGAAGCCCCTCGAAACGCCCCCCCCCCCCCTCTCGATGGCGTTGAAAGCATCACTGATGTCGAGGTGGAGGTCGGGCTGTGTCATCAAGGTAGGTTCTGGAGGAGTGGATGATTGCTTCGACCCCCGCCCCTACAGCGACCCCGTACTGGATTGGGATGAAGTGTTGGCGCACCAAGGGGGCACTGGGCAGCAGCGAGCAGGAGGGCCGCTTTTGCAATGAGGTGGTCATGACGGCCGTTCTCATGGCCATTGGGCAGACCCCGCCCTCAGGTTTGGTGAAGGCTTTTGAGGTGCCTCAAAAGCGGCCAGGCTTGGTGAAGGCAAGGAGTCGCGAGGCTGTGAGGAGTTGGGCTGCCTCCGTGGTGAGCCTCCCTGCGAGTGCCGTGTTCATGAGTGCCAGAAATTATGCAGCAACGCCTCGTGCCAGAAGGTGTTAAGGGGGCGTCATGTAGGTGTTCGAAGCACATGCCGGTCGCCCCGGCGCCAATGCTGTTCTTGCAACCGTAGGTCTCGGAAGGGGATGGTAGGCTGGTAGGTGATGGCAGCCTTTTTGGAAGAAAGGTGATGGCGTTGGGGTGACGAGAGTGGAGGGCCTCCAGGGTCTCAGAGTTGGATGGGCTGACTGGGGTGCTCTCAAGGGCTTGCAAGGCCTTGGCCAGGCTGCCGCGCTTGTCAAAAAATGTTGCATGAGAGAGCTTCTCGAGGGTGTCTGCGGCGGTTCATGGCAGGGGGAGGGGGGGGGGGGTTTGATTGCGGCGCAGGCGTCAGTGTAGAGCTCGCGCCACTGCCCTCCTGCTTGAATCGGAATGGCCGGTTGCAGATGGCAACCCAGTCCGGCGAGCAGGAGAAGGTGACTGTTAGTGTGAGGTGCGGGAGGAACAGCAGGAGCCTCCGGGCGGGTAGAGAGGCAGGGTCCTGGGCCAGGCGAAGTGGTAGTGTGAGCATGCAAGTCGCGAAAGTATCACGAATGTAGTTGGCGGGAGTTGCAATGGTGTGTGATGCCCCATAGTTTGATGTTGGCAAACATCGAAGTGTTGTCAGCGAGCTGCGCTCCTGATCTCCTCTGCCCCCTCTGCCTCCTCTGCGTCCCTGCCTTGTCCTCAACGTCTGTCGGAGTGGCTGGCCGCGTGGGCTGTGAGAGCCTGATGTCCACAACTGGTGTTGCTGCTGGGTGCGTGCGTCTAGCTCAGGCTGAAGATACGTTCGTGCGCGCATCGCCGCCAGTGGTGCATCCGCTGGTGCAGGCACCACAGCAGGACCAGTGGGCGCCGGGGCTCGCCGAGGATCCCCTGGTGGCAAAGCGACAGGGGGGAGCAGCAGGCGGAATGGCGGCGGACCCGTCATTTGCAGAGTCCCCCTATTGCTGCCGGCCTGTGCGGTGATGGTCGTACGGGCCGGTTCCGTGTGATCTCCCGCTCCCGGGTGGTGACTGAGGATTTAAGGGGGCGCAACTGAAAGTCGCCGCGCAAGGTGACAGTGTGAGAGGACATTCTCTTGCGCCTGTGGCATGCGCCGGCCAATGTAGAGAGGTGGTGGCGCGGCCACAATGGTGGAGATGGAGGGCCTGTGGAGTATGCCTAGGGGGTGCACGCGGGATGCGGGTGACGGCGCCGCGGGGGCAGTGGGAGATGGACTACCCCGGTATCAGGCCATGTCGAGATGCTGCTTGGGACTTGGCGCACGAGTTGGAGCTGGCGGTATGGGAGCATCAGGCAGGAAGAGGAGGACGAGGGAGAGGCTGTGGTGCTCGAGGCAGTGGAGAGCAGGGCTCGGTCACGCGCACCTGTAGATGCTGTGGACGGCTGCATGCTAGCGCTCCGTCTAGTTGATAAAATTCTGTAGTGCGGTTGTTGGAGGGAAGGGGCGTAGCAGGGCAGTTGTAGGACAGAGCGGAGGCGCCTGATTATAATAGGGTAACATAGATTCGCCAGCACCGTAGGTCCCTGAAGCTGCTACAGGCCGTGCATGGTCGCCCCCGGCACCTGAGCGCATGTGCAGGGAATGGTGTCTCTCAGACACTCCAAGCCCTCCGGCTTCCCTTCCCCACCACAGCACGCATGAGAGCACGTGTGGAGAAGAAGCGATTGCATGCGATTCCAGTTCACGCCTATGCACATGCAATTTCCAATCGCTGCACCTCCCCTCTCCTTCTCCCCTCGTTTCCCCCTTTCAACCCAGGCTCGAGATGCGACGGCGCGCATGAGTGCGTGTGTGGAGAAGGAGGGCGCGCATGCGTGTGTGCGGAAGCTGTTCAGAGACATGCCGGACCTGTGCGGCTCGTTCTATGCTTACTTCATCCAGGTGTGTTGTGTTGTGAGTCGACATGTATGTACCAAGGCCCCCCTTCTTACCAGCACTTCCCGCCTCCTCCTTCCACCCATGGTGCTCGTCCGTGTGGGGGGGGATGTCTGACATGGGCCAGATAGCACAGCCAAACTTTTCTCAACATTTTGTCCCTCCCACGCACCCTCCTTAAGCAAGTCACTCTCCACATCCTCCCTCTTCGCTTTCCCCCCACCCTCCCTCTTCACTTCCCCCCCACCCTCCCTCTTCACTTCCCCCCCACCCTCCCTCTTCACTTCCCCCCCACCCTCCCTCTTCGCTTCCCCCCCACCCTCCCTCTTCGCTTCCCCCCCACCCTCCCTCTTCGCTTTCCCCCCACCCTTCCTCTTCGCCTTCGTGCATGTCAGAGGGGAAGGGGGCGTGAATGGTCAACCTGGAGCTGCTGTTTGAATCCTTTCATTTCAGATCTCCCATCCCACCGGTGTTAATCCCCAGTTCCCTTCTCCTCTCCCCCTTTCCCGTTCCCTTTTTCTCTTCCCATCCCCCCTCTCCCATCCCTCCCCTTTTCCTCTCCCTTCACCCTTCTCCGACATCCCTCTTCCCCACCCCACCCTTTTCTTCCCTCTCCCTCTGTTCCCCCTCTTCCGTCGTGAGGTCTGGTTCCTATGCTTCCACCCACAAGACTTCCACTTCCTCCACTTCAAGGGCTACACAGCCAGCCCACACCAAGCCATTGCACTCGCCCCCTCGTCCCCTCCCTTCCCCTTCCCATTTACCCCTCGCCTCCCCCCCCCCCCCCCCCCCCCCACCTGCAGGACTGGTTCCGCTCGTTCCACCCCCAGGCCTTCCTCTTCCTGCGATTCGAAGACTACATGGCCAACCCCCGCCCACACATCGCCCAAACCCTCGACTTCCTCGGCTTCCCCGCTGCTGACGTGGCGGAGGAGCAGTGGGTGGGGATCATCGACCTGGAGCGCGTGGAGCAGCGGCCGGAGGGCATGGCGAGGGAGGAGCTGGATGGGGTCACACGGGAGTACCTGGAGGCGTTCTTCGCGCCTTTCAATGCAGATCTGGTGCGGTTGCTGCGTGATGAGAAGTATTCGTGGAAGAGAGGGCAGAGGTGATAGGGGACGGGTGGAGAGGAGAGAAAAAAGGGGGGAGAAGGGGGAGGGGGATGGGGAAAGGGGGGTTAGGGAGGTAAGGAGGTGGGGGTGAGGGGAGTAATGTGCCAAAGTGTTTTATTGGCACAGAGTACTGGGTGGGTGGGTGGGCGGATGGGTGAGAGGCTTAGGAAGTTGGTCAATGACTCTGACTGGACGGCTTCATACACATTTTAGTTGTTTGTTGTACTGTACAGAAGTGCAACCGTTACTAGGCCTTTAAACTGTTGGAAGGCGTATATTGTAAGAGGGAGTCGACAAAGCACGTTGATATCATTGATTGTCCTGTGAAGATAAGCTTAGCCTAGGATTAGGAGAAACCTAGGCTAGGTACAAGCGGAAGCGAGATGACGAGAAGGTTGGCCAAAGAGGATTGCATTATGGAGCGACAAGTACAAATAGGAACAAGAAGCAAGATGGGTGTACCGCCAACAAGGGTTACTTGACATAACAACACTACAACTATAGCTACAGAAAATTATAGATATATATTATGACATGTCCACCCGCCCCCTTCGACCTTTCTCTAAAAGTATTGCGTTCTTGCCGAGGAGCGGGAGCAAGAACGATCGACTGCTCACCCACCGAACTAGATGGGTCTAGGCGAAATTTTATGAAATTTCAGAAGTTTATTCATGCAACGTACGTAGGTAGATTTGGCGTACCACAGATTCGAAGATTGCTGAATACGTATTAAAATATGTTCCTCGCGAAGATGCTGAAGAACAAGGAATTGGCTTACCGTAAGCCCCCGGATAAAAGCGCAGGCCTCGGATAAGCGCCGGCGCTTATAAAAGGATGAGGGTTCTTATATCCGGTCCTCGATTATAAGCGCACCCCTGAAGGCTTACGGATTATAAGCGCCACCCTCTTATTTTTTATTGTAATTTTACTGAAATCGTTGTAACGAAACTCAACATTTCCACTCCCACATTTGAAATTCGATGCCCTTTCACCCTCGCTCGGCTCACTGGCAGCGCGTCCAGTCAGAATGAGCTGTCAGAGGCGCACGTTGACTCATTCTGACTGAGTGTGTTGGCAGGGAATCAATCCCTGCCAACTTGCACGCGGGATTCTCAATCACAGCCCTGAATAGTTTAGACTCGATGCAATTCCCAAGAACGGGATCTACAGTTTGGTGGAAAAACGACGAATGTCATATATGCTATTATATAAGCACCGGCGCTTATAAAAATCCTCAACTATAAGCGCACCCCCTAAAAAAGCGTGTTATTTTATAACCCCAGGGGCGCTTCTATCCGGGGGCTAACGGTATCTTGAAGAGATTTCAAATGATGTGCTACGTCTGGCCCAATTAAATCCGGCCTGTCCAGGGCTGACGTTTCATTTTGGGCCTCCCTGATTTCGGGAAAAAAATCCCCCCTGTATCATGAGGGCACATTTTTCAGAGGTTTGCTACTCTGATTGGTCAGTGTCCAACAACGTCTCACTCTGATTCGACAGGGTTCAGAGCAAGAAATCAGTGTTGCAGTCAATCACACAATTTTCTCCCACGCGGATTATACATTTCCCACGCCTCACTTCTTGGCCGGTCAAAGTCAACAGAAAACACAACCAAGTTGGCAGCCGTGATTGTACTGTACAGAAGTCACACAAAGCATTGGGTCAGAGCACGCACGGTTCTGAAGATCGCCCGCCATGAAGATCTGGACAAGTGTACCCAAAATTACACGTCAGTGTAACTTGGCACCACACAGCCACGAATATGGCCCACAAAGTGCCACCCATGCAAACTGACTGCACGATATCACGTGTTGTCTGCGACCCTCAGCACATGCCAAAGTACAGTGCACATTCGTCATCAATCACAGTATACGTACATTTGTAGACGGTGAGCGAAACACCTCGAAACAACCCCCAAAACAATTGGAGCCACAATAGGCGACAAAACAGCACATTGCATGAACTGGCGATGGTGTAACCCCCTTCCTCGATTAAATAAGCCTGTGCTTTGAAGAATTCCGCACACATTGCAAACATTCACGCCGTTCCTCTCAACTTCTCAACTCCAGCCACCGCCATGAATGTCGTTCTGCTTCAGATTGCTATCGCGTGGGCGAATTTGAAGGCACATCAGATTCGCCCTGTCAGAGCAAATTCGCACAAGAAATTTGCCCTGTCAAGGACAAGAGATTCGCTCTTAGACAGCAGATCTGCTGTGTCATATGTGTTATGCCGAAAATCCCCGCAGCACCCTGTGCCTCGCACGACACCACAAACATCCACCCCACCCATCCCACCTTCCCCCCAAACATCCACCCCACCTTCCCATCTGGGTGTTACTTGTCGGTATAACTGTACAAAAAGGACTCCTCACATGGGTACAAGCGAAATCATGATTACGCACAAGGGGGGGTATCAGGAGGAAATTTCCGGGAACCTTCGTCCCGATACCCTCGCATTCAGGGTCCACAGATTGCGTACTCTACATTGACAGAGTCAGTAAGAACACTACTCTGAGCCTAGATACAACATTTCAGGGTTCGCTAAAGCACTATTCTGAATGGATCAGTGTTCACAAGTTAGAAAATCTGAAATTGCAGGGACCACCAGGTGAGAAGCCTGTAATCACCTTGAAATCAGGGTAATTGCACTGATAAAATCAGCTCTGGGCCTGTCGCAAGCGGAGTTACAGTAGCGGTGCAGGGTTAACGACGCTGGTAAGGTTAACTCTCATAATTCCAGCGACTAACCACTGGGAAAAAAAGGCTTGTTTTTTAACAGGCGAGTGCAAACATAACCCCCCAGGCTAGAGTCTCTGTATCCCTTCTCGAGGATCAATGTGGCATCCCCAGAGCAGGTCTTGCAACACCCCCCCCCCTTCACTGGGATGCCCTGGGACACGGCAACAGCAGGATCAACAGTGGCACCAACATGCGCACACATGCGAACTTGAACCAGAAGCCTTCCACTCTAGTACCGTGAGAGTACGCCGTCCGTGTCCGTTTCTGCACAGCAGCACATAATAGGATTGCGTGCATCGTACTTTACCATTTTCTTGATTTATCTCGCGTTAGCTAGAGTGCGCGTGATTATTCACCGAATGCGTCTACCGAATTCGGGAAGGCTTGATACCCTTCAGTTCTAGAGCCTCGGTACCTTTTAGTAACACCAGTGTTACCCGCCCTGTATCGTACCTATATATAGCCACGACCTTGTACCCAGCTGATCACTACTTAATGAACATAGCTAGTTCTCACTTCAGATTTCGTCCGCTACCAAGCTAGCCTAAAAAAACCGGGGGGCAACGACGGCCACGCCGGTTCGGGTACGAAAGAGCCAGTTCCACGTTTGACTTTTAATTCCCCTCGTACGGTTAACGAAACAGGCATGGGGGTCACTGCCGACAATTTTTTTCCAAGCAATTGTGCAACTTCATGCCGAGCAGGAGCAGACACTTGAGGAACTCGAGCGGCTCGAAATTTGTTCGCGAACCAATCGGCAGCCGCATCGACAGTAGCAGCAACGGCAACGGCACTAAAAATTGTACCTGCAACAACGACAATGACTACAGTTCATCTCGAGGCTCCGAAGCTGAGGCTACCAAAGGCGTTCTATTCGACCGAGCGAGGTAGCGACGTCCGTCGATTCGTCGCAACACTCGAGATCTACTTCGAAACCGTTGGATGCACAACCCCGAACCAAGACACAACTCACAACGACCCTGTTGCGAGGCCCTTGCTGGAATGGATCTTCACAAACATTACCTTCATATGAGGCGAAGGGACCTGGCAGCAGTTTCGGGCAGCTATAATTGACAGGTCCAAACCAATAATTACATGGCGCTAAAAAATATCCACCGACACCGACGGTTTCAAGTGTGGCGCAGTATACACAGCAGATGGAGACTTATTGCGGTCGCATGGCCGACATAACTGAGGGCGAAAAAACCCAGTCGTACATCGCGGGACTGAAAAACAGCATTCGCCGACAAGTCGTGGCGACGAACTACAGTAAGTACAAGACGTGGTCAGCGCAGCCGAACAGTTTGACATGCTCAACAGTAGCTCGCATGGAACACGACGCAACCAGCCGAACAGGAATTTCGGCGCGGAGCGATTGGCACCTCCTACGACCGCCGACCCAATGGATATCGACAATGTCGACGCGAAGCAGCGACCGGCGCAATCCAAAACATGCGAATTCTGCGGCGTTAGAGGTCATCAAATATTGGCGTGTTGGAAAATCAAAACGACACAAGCCGAGCTACATGGAAATGTAGTGGAGGACCCCCACAGTAAAAGAAACGAGAAACTTCAGTAGCCGATCGAGCTGGCGAGGAGGAAAAGATGCGGAAAAAGGCACGAGCGCGACAACGTGTCAGCTGCGGAGGGGGCGAAAAAGGAGAAAATGATGGCGGGAATCTACCTCGTCACGACCGGCCGACACCAGGGAAAATCTTAGAGAGAAAAGGAGACTCTGCGAAAGGAGACTCTTCCCCTATGGGAATACGCCAGCCGTACACCCCGCCTAATAACAATTCGTTAAAATTTTCCTATAAAAGATACTTAAAGATTACTTCTCGTAGTTTTAAAGCCTTTGACATTTTTAGGGGAGATTTAGAGGCTAAGAGAAAACATTTATATGTTCTACTAGTACCGGCAAAGTTAGGGAATCAACCCAAGAGCGTCGAGAAGGGTCGGGCGTTACGAGGAGTTAACATTCTTTCCCATCGTGTTAAGGCTCCCCACTACACATACGTGACGCTACAAAGGTGCAAAGGCTTAGGGGAAGGTTCCAGCCTCAGGAGCAGTTAAAACGACCTCAAATAAATCCTTCGACCCACCCTCAGGTGAAAGTTGAGATAGAATCTACATCTTCGGGTGTATGACCTAGAGATGATATTGTTAAACTTGATGTACCCTACGATCCTATTAATGAGACTATCTTCGGATACTCAGAGCGGTAGCAACCACTCCTCTTCGTTTTGTTCTGCAAAGGATGGCACCTACTGGCGATGGTGGAGAGTGGAACGTTTCACTCGGTGTGCAACCGTGGGACGTTGGAGAAAATTGGGGAGTCCTACAAGGAGATTCAGTTCGCAGCAACCATGGTGGACGACACCAGGCTACCCATCCACGACGAGTCAACCTTTCAAATACAGTCAGGGGTGCTACGGTGGAGACCAACACTTCCCGTCACCAACATCAAAGGGTTAGAATTCATCTTGGGGCGTGGCTTCTTGAAGCGATTGAACCCCGAGATTGATTGGGTCTATCGGAAGGCGAGTATCTACAATCATGGGAAACGAGTGGAGCTACGAAGCTCAATGGATACGGGAGAGATTCCCTGAGGCGACAGTCGCACGGTTCGAGAAAACGGTAAACGAGAGTAATACATGTTACCTGGCAGTGGTGATGGAAGAAGAAGAGGAAAATCCGAACTTCGAGCTACTTGCAACAGTACAGAAAGTTCTAGAGGAGTACAAAGACATTATGCTGGACGACCTACCTGCAGGAGTGCCACCGGAGCGAACTCACCACCACGAGATCATCGAAGAACCAGGTTCCAAACCGACCTTCCGTGCATCGTGCCGCCTCAGCCCGGCAGAGTTAGCAGGCATGAAGAAGAAGATTGAGTACCTGCTGGATCGCGACCTCCTCCAGATCTCCCTACGGTGCACCGGTTCTATTTACTCCTAAGCCGGACGGTAGTCTACGGATGTGCATAGACTACCTAGCTCTTAACAATCAGACAGTGAATATTATATACCCAATACCGCGTATACACGACCTCATGGACCAACTGCGCGGGGAAACGTATTTTATGTGTCGGGAACTTCGATTGTCTGTCCCTAAGGTCCTTCCTCTGCCTTTGCCTGTGGCCTATTTTGGTGCTGATGTTTCTCTTGCTCTCCTTCCCATACCTCTTAGCGCCCTGTGTAGTCACCTCTGTCGCCAGCAGCCCTATCCACTTGCCCCATCATAAGAAGTTCCTGGCCAGGATCTGATCCTTGGCGGGAATGGCTACAGCTCGGCAGGCTCAGCTCTGCTCAGACTCCAGAACTGATTGCTTGCTCTGATTGGCTCCACTCGCGCTAGGCACAAAACAATGCTCGGTGTGAAAACAACCAACCAACCAAGTGTCTATTGCCTAGCTATTGCTTAAGTGAATCTAATCTGGTTACCGTTGATTGCAACGGTGGTTTCGCCTTTTTCCTTCTTGACTCTTTTTCCGCTCGATGTTTCCTTTATTCGGCTTCGCTACAGTTTAGTTCTCTACTTTCCACTTACTTTTATACTGAGTTTTACCTACTCCTACTATTAAAAGCATGATATATGAACTAGATTTACGGCTGGTTTTACTGGCGAATCCAGATTGTGGAAAAATCGATCCACAAGATGACATTCCGTACCGATATGGCTCCAACAAACACTTAGTGATGCCCTTCGGACTCTGCAACGCACCAGCAACATTCCAGGCAGAAATGAACCACATCCTACGACCCCTGCTGGACGAGTGCGTGGTAGTGTACCTAGACGATATCCTCATCTACTCCAAAAATATGGTAGAGCACGTGGAGCATCTGCAGAAAGTCTTTGAGATCCTGTGTAAGAATTACTTTTACGTAAATATGTCAAAGAGCGACTTCTCCCTATAAAAGGGACAATATGTTGGGCATATGGTGAGTGCAGAGGGAGTAAACATAGACCTACGAAAGATCGAAGCCGTCAAATAGTGGAAAGTTCCAGAGGACGTCAAGGACTTGCATCAGTTCCTAGGCTTTGCAAATTATTTCAACAGGTTCGTGCCGCAATACGCTAAGATAGTAGCGCCTCTCACAAACTGACTAGAATGGGATACCCCCTACACATGGGACACCTATCAACAGCAAGCCATGGAGAAGCTACAAATATCCCTTACCACCGCCCCCGTACTTCTCCTGCCCGATCCAGACAAGGAGTGCGTGGTGGAAGAAGACGCAAGTAACCAAGATGTCGGAGCAGTACTAATGCATGATTACGAACACGAGTTGCAACCAATCGTGTACCTCAACAAAAAGCTACATGGAGCAAAAATCAACTACTCCATATACGACAAGAAGTCACTGACGATCAGCCTTCAGGAGGTGTTACCTAGAAGGAGTAAAAGCGACATTCTACACCGACGTAAAATCACAACGACACTCTCCAGGCGACAAGTGCAGTAGATGGACGTCCACTACGACATCGTCTACAAGACGAGACTTCAAAATAGAGAAGATGCATTATGCCGACCCGGATACGTGGTAGAGATTCAGATAGATGGGATGCACCCCGTGACCAAGGGCTTATCCCTGCATGGGTACTCCGTGAATCTAGAGGTAGCATAAGCAGAGAAGTAGAAACTTCTACATTGGGAGAAAGACCTAGCAGTGCGGAAAGGTTCTAGAAAAATATGGGTTCCGTACTACGCCCCGCCTAGACAAATCATGATGAAGGAATTTCACGACATGGCATATGCGGGATACTTCAGAAGCAACAATACAATGATTGGAATAGCAAAATACAACTATTGGCCCCGGATGGCACCAGGTGTGCAATAGTTCGTCTACTTGTGCGACACCTGCCAGTAGATGAATAGTATCTTTGTGCAGATCCACTCCAAGGTCCAAAGGCATTGGTTTTGGGGAAGACTAAGGCCGCTGGTGAAGACCATCCAAGACTCCGGCAGCAGCGACAACATCTTTACACACTTCGTTGACTCGGGGTAGGTGATGCTGGCAATAGCTCGCTTGGCGTAGAGGTCCCTAAGCTTATCTAGGACGGGTTGAACCGGTTCTCCCTCACTAAGGCGCAGGGTGGAGAGTTCCCTCTCTAGCATGAGCGTGGCTACAGCTGAGGTAGGTGCATGAAGGTCCTTGAGTACGGCCCACGCCTTAGGTCCGCACTCATCCTCTGGTAGAAGATGCATTATGTGCTGGCGTTGGGCGAGGTCTAAGCTCTGAGAGAGAATGTAGTATCCAGCCGAGGAACGTTCGTCCCAATCGCCTTGAAGTTCCGGGTTGCTAGGGCGTTTCTCACTACCGATCATGACTTTGAGAAGTCTGTCAGAATGTTATCTTATGCTCTAGCCTGTAGTGGGGTGCTCTATAGCGAGTACAACTCTTCTAGGGTTTTGCTATTTGTATCCCCATTCTTGCTAGTGCAACCCTCTTCTTCTTTCTTCTAAACTTTAACATGCTATCAGAGCAGGTCGATCCCCTTGGATCGATCCTGTGGGTGGGCTCACCACCTTGTTGCTTCCGCTGCAACTGCTACTGCTACTCTCTGTGCCGCACGCCCCGTGGCGTGCGGCAGTTTTTCTTCCCGCCGTGCGCCCCGAGGCGCGCGGCGGTTTTCTGCCCGCCGTGCGCCCCGAGGCGCGCGGCGGTTTTCTGCCCGCCGTGCGCCCCGAGGCGCGCGGCGGTTCTCTGCCCGCTGTGCGCCCCGAGGCGCGCGGCGGGCTTCGGCCCCGTCAACCGTCGCGTCGCCCTCGGGAGGCGCCGCGACGGGCGACGGGGACCCGTTCGTCGCCCCCCGTCGCCCGTCGTGGCCTGCGCGCGGCCCGTACAGGCAGCGCGCGACCCGTACGGGCTGCGCCAGGCCCGCGCGCCACCCGTACGGGCTGCGCCAGGCCCGCGCGCGGCCCGTACGGGCTGCGCCAGGCCCGCGCGCGGCCCGTACGGGCGGCGCCAGGCCCGCGCGCGGCTCGGGCCGCCTGCGCGCGGCTCGGGCGTCTCTACCAGGCCCGTGGTGGGCTCGTTCCTCGCTGCCCCTGCCCTCCTCGCTGTCCCCCAGTGCTTCTACTGGCGCCCCACCCCTCCTACTCCCCATTCTCCTGAATTAGGGTTTGGGGGTGAGGGGTATGGGGGTGACTTCACTCTGTACCGTTCCCTGCTCTTCCTCCTCCTCCGTCTCCTTGTGCTGCAGCTGCCGCTGAGGGGGGGTGGACGTGTTGGAGCCGGTGGAGTGGTACTAAGGGGGGGTGAAAGGGGAGTGGAGCTAGCGGTGTAGCAGCGGGTGTGTGCCAGGGGGGAGTGGGATAGTTTGGGGAAGCTGAATGGAGGTTGCCGTCGTGTCGCCAGCAGCACCTGTATTCCGGGGACTTCGTCCGGTAGCCCAGTCGTAGCCAGCTGTGCCAGCCGCCCGTGGGTCCGTTGCTCGTCTGCCGCTACTTTAGCCGCGGGGCCTGTTACTCCTGTATTCCGGGGACTTCGTCCGGTAGCCGCTGTGCCAGTCTGCCTCCTGTTGCCCGTGTGTCTGCAGCTTCAGTCGTCGCCTCCTATCTCCTCTCCTCTCACTCTCTCTCCTCCTCCTCACTTGCCCGTTGTGACTACCACTAGCTTTGCTCATAATTGTGAACTTAAACTATTGCTTCTTGAACTTGTGCTCAGAATGTGTGGTGACATTGTGATCCACCCTGAGCTTGTACTCCTTTGCTTACTCTGCTGATTACACCCCACTTTGGCTATGGGGGTGTGTCAGAATGTTATCTTATGCTCTAGCCTGTAGTGGGGTGCTCTATAGCGAGTACAACTCTTCTAGGGTTTTGCTATTTGTATCCCCATTCTTGCTAGTGCAACCCTCTTCTTCTTTCTTCTAAACTTTAACAAAGTCCTATCTGCCGAAAATATCATTGCATCTTAGAGGACCGGTCGTCGTACCCTTCACCACTGAATTTGTCGACGGAGAAGTTTTTCAAAAATTCCCTTAGTAGTGGGCCCTGGTTCGTCCGTGCTACCCTAGGCGCGGATACTCCAGATTCCTGGCTACCACTACTCGCGGGAACTGAAGTCCCTTCTTCTCCAGACGATGCCATCGTTGGATACGTTCAAAACGACTAAGTACCAGCTCTGATACCACGTGTTGACAGCTATAACGTTATGCGGAAGCGATTAAAGCTTGAACTACAAACTTAACTTGGCAACACTTAACATCACTTGCAGCCCTTCGAGTGTGATAGCTTGTCACCTCCTAGCCAAGGGCGTAGAAAACGGCAGGTGAGTAGTTATGCCTTGCTCAGCTTGCAGGACGAGCAAACTGGTCGAGAAGAATTTCGGCAGCACCAAGGTAATATTTCTACTCTCGTTAATACGAAGTAGAAGAGTACAAGCTTGAAAAACGCGAATGCATTAGATTGATCTCGACAGGTACAAGCACACATTAATAAATTCTACGCACAGGCAGGAGCAAGTAGAAAACAGTTGTTTAACTAGCTCGCAGGATTTCGCCATGCTGTATCTTGAAAACAGTTGCACAACTCCCTGAGCATTTGGCTATATCCTCCTGTTGTTAAAAACTTGTCTTCAAATTGCACTTGTAACAATCGCCCCTGCTGACTCAAATGTGTACCCTCATGAGGCTCGCAAGTGGATCCAATGTAGCTCCAATGTCTTCATGCGAGCTCATAGTTATATAACGGTTTTTACCGTTTGAAAAACGGAGTAACCGATTTGCACCTGTGTCGAAATGATTCCGCAAAGCGAAATGACTTTCGCGAGAAATTTCCCGTCCCGTGAGTCAACTCGGAAAACAAATTTTCAACTGTAAATTCCGAGCACCCCTCGTGCCACACGCACGACCGAGATTTTTCTCGGTCGTGCTGTACAGTGCGTCATGATCGAAATCATGCGCGGGTACAGTGCGGGACAGGGCCGAAATGGGCCCTGTCTTGTTGCGATCGTGCAGTACAGTGCACGCGCAACAAGACGCGGCACACGACGGAGCCCTGAAAGGCCATACGCGCATATCAGGACCCACACGCGGTCCTGATTTTCGCACCCTTTGACTCGCGCGAAAACGGTCAAACAGCACCCCTTTGACCAGTCAAACTTTTGACCCCCCCTGCACACCACTCACTCACATAAGCCTCGTCTGAAATATTTGAGGCATATGGAACTTCGATGAGCCTCGTGTGAAGAATGAGGAATGATTAAGGAATGTGTGGGGTACAAGTATGAAACCATAGGAAACCATACCCCTTAGTGTCTACCCCACTACAGCCTAGATAGACTATAGCATATGAGTTTGACACGCCCCCATAGGCAAAGTGGGGGAGAACAAGGGGTCACAAGACCAGTCAAGCAAAGCAAAGCAAGCTCAGGGTGGATCACAACGTCACCACACATTCCGAGCACAGGTTCAAGGCCACAAGGCCAGTTCACATGCAGGATCATATATATAAAGGTAAACAAGCAAGTGCAGGTATATATAGATCACAATACAAGCAAGGTCAAGAAGTAAGCAAGTGAGGCCAAGTAGGCACAAGACCTAGCATCGTACAAAAGCGCTGATGATCACAAGGCTGAAGTGCCTTGGTAAAGATATCAGCAGTGTTGGCCTGAGAGGCCACGTAAGCAAGGCGCAGCTGACCACGCTGCTGCAGCTCACGAGCAAGGAAGTAGCGAAGAGCAATGTGCTTCGTTCTGTGCTCCAGTCTGTGCTTCCGACACAAGGCCAGCATGGCCTTGTTGTCTACGTACAGAACTGGAGGAGAACGAGGCGGCTCTCCCAGGTCGGTCAGCAGGTAGGTGAGCCAGCGTAACTCCTGTGCAGCCATGGCCCCTGCGTAGATTTCGGCCTCACAGCTGGAGCCGAGAACAGAAGACGAGCGGGTAGACCGCCACGAAACAGAGCCGGAACCAAGGCTGAGGGTGTAACCCTGTGACGACCGCTGCGTAGCCAAGTCGTCAGCCCAAGAAGCGTCTGCGTGACCAGTGAGGACCACTGGACTCAGCCCTCCAAGCACGAGCCCCATGCCCGACGTACTGCACAAGTAGCGCAACACCCTCTTCGCAGCAGCCATGTGCTCTGGTTGGTGTCTCCCAGGAGCAACATAGCGTGCCAAGATGCTAAGAGGGTATGCTAGGTCAGGACGAGTGCAGGTCATCAGGTACATGAGGCAGCCAACAAGCTCTGGGTACGGGCCACTCGGCTCTACGGACTCATCCGAAGGCAGAGCTCAGAGCGAGTGGCGAGTAGACAGAGGAGTGGCCTGAGGCGAGGAGTACGTGAAGTTGAAGCGCTGAAGGACCTGCTGCACCATGTGTGACTGAGTCAGGGTAATGGTGCGCCGTGCTCTGTCCCGAGTGATCTGCAAGCCAAGGTAGCTGCGCAGTTCACCCAGGTCTGTGCACGTGTGTCTCTTCTGCAGCTCGGACTTCACGTGGGCGAGTCTTGCAGTGTCAGCAGTAGCAAAGACCAAGTCGTCGACGTACATGAGGATGTAGAACGGCGGCAGCGAGGTGTCGGTGCGTAGAAACAGCGACGGGTCGGCAGTAGAAGGAGCAAACCCAAGGGCCGCAAGCGTAGTCCTCAGTGTGTCGTGCCACTCACGGGGAGCCTGGCGGAGACCGTAGACTGGCAGCCTGAGGCTCCACTGGGTACCAAGAGGAAACGACCCAGTGAAGCCAGGAGGGCGGCGTAGCCAGATCTCCTCGTGCAGGCTGCCCTGTAAGAAAGCAGTGCTGAAGTCAAGAGAGTGAAGCTCGTAGTCACGCTGAGCGGCTATGTGCAGCAGTACCCGAAGAGTGGTCATCTTCGGGGTGGGAGAGAAGGTCTGAAAGTAGTCAACTCCCTGCCGCTGACTGAAGCCTCGAGCCACGTAACGCGCCTTGAAGACAGGCGGAGAACCCGGCGGCCGCTTCACCCTGTAAATCCACATGCCACTGACGATGTTCGCCCTAGGCGGGGGAACCTCGTCAACGTAGGTGCCTGTGGACTTCCAGGAAGGCCACTGAGAGGAGTAGGGACCCTCTACCGCCTCCGCGTAAGAGCGCGGAGTCGGGATGTCTGGTGCATCCGGGTCTTCCTCAGGGGCAAGCAGCGTGGACACGAGATGAGGTAAAGCAGCAGCAAAGCACTGGAACTCCTCCTGCCTGTCCTCAAGGACGTCCGTGCCAAGGGCACACTCACCCCCGACGGATGGAGGACAGGCAGACTAAGGCTCAGCAACAAGACTCGCGGCGTAGTCTAGACGACAGTGAGCAGCGAAGTCGACCAGCTCAGCAACTAAGGCAGACGCAGCAGTGGACTCAAAGGAAGGGTCAGTGACAACAGTAGCCAGGAGACGCGTGACAGTAGGACTGGCCGCACGAAGGGAGTCAGACTCAGGGTCAGCAAGAGCAGGAAGAGAGGACTCTGGAGGAGACGGCAAAGGGACGCGCAGTGGAGCAGTGGAGGGACGCAGTGCCATCTGGTGCGTGCCGGGGACCGCAGGAGGACGCTGACGCGGAACACGACGACCACTGCGAGCAGCCCGAACAGGCGACGCAGGACGAGGCTCAGGCGACACAGGACGCGACTCAGGCTCACGACGCTCAGCAAGACCTCCAGTAGGACCAGTGTAGGGAGGAGGAGCAGACAGTGGGGAGGCGAGCTGTAACTGTGACTCGGACTGGACAGGCGGTGGACACTCTAAGGAAGGAGCAGGACCAGCAGAAGGCGGGAGACCAAGAACCTGCTGAAGGAGCGGAACGAAGTACGGCCGCGGCCGCGCAGCGCCTCCAGGACCAGCAGGGACAGCACCAGCACCCTCTGCGTCAGCACCAGCGCCAGCAGCTCCACCAGCTCCAGCAGCACCCCCAGCAGCGCCAACTCTAGCAACACCCCCAGCAGCGCCAGCGGGGCCAGCAGCACCAACTCCAGCACCCGCAGAAGCACCAGCTCCAGCAGCACCTCCAGCACCATCACCTCCAGCACCTCCAGCTCTAGCAGCACCTCCAGCAGCACCTACGCTAGCAGCACCTCCAGCTCCAGCACCAGCAGCACCACCAGGCCCAGCAGCTCCAGTACCACCGGTACGAGCACCTATGGGACCCGTGGCTCCAGAACCTCCAGCAGCCGCAGAACCTCAAGTACCGGTAGCACCACCAGCTCCAGCAGCACGGCTCCAGCGTCGAGCAAACCACTCACGCAGCTCCTGGGGAGAGGGGAGCTCCCGCCGGGACACAGCACCCGAAGGACCTCCAGGCCCAGCACCACCAGACTCCACATGAGCAGGCCCAGCACCTCCAGGCTCTGCACCCCCAGACTCAGCAACCCAGGCTCAGCACCGCCAGACTCAGCACCCCCAGGCTCAGCACCCCCAGACCCAGCACCCCCAGGCTCCGCACGCTCAGGCTCAGCACCCCCAGACCCGGCACGCGCAGGCTCAGCACCCCTAGCAGCACCAGAGTCAACAGCTACCTCGATAGGCTCGACTGCGTCTACCTGGGACACACCTGAGGGGGCAGGACCCTGAGGGGGAAGGGGGTCTACCGAGGGGGGACCTGGCGCGAGGAAGAGCGGCGGGGGGGGGAGGGGGGCAGTGCGGTAGGGGAAGAGACGGTAGTAGGGAACTGACTCGTCAAACGTGACGTCCTGGGAGGACAGAACACGGCGCGAGGTGGGGTGGTAAAACTGCCAACCGGGCGCGTCAGGGGGGAAGCCAAGGAAGACACAGGGAACAGCACGGGAGGACAGCTTGTCCGCAGACAAGTATCGGACGAAAGCCCGAGATCCCCAGACACGGAACGCAGACGCATCGCCAACCTTCCCCGTCCACCGCAGGGTGGGGGAGGTCTCCGGCAAGGAGACACGGGGCTGAAGGTTGATCTGCTGCGCCGCGTACTGAACCACGAACGTCCACAGAAAATGGGGAGCAGCCGCATGGATCATGGACGTACGAGCGACGTCCATGACCATGCCAATGCGGCGCTCAGCAATCCCATTTTGCTGTGGAGAGGCCGGAAGCGTGAACGTCTGGTGGATGCCCCTCGCACGGCAGAAGGCTCGCAGAAGGTCGGAGGAAAACTCTCCACCTCTGTCGGAGTGCAGATGCAGAACAGGAAAGTCCGAGCCGAAACTCTCTCTGAGCTGGAGACGAGCAGCACGGATCGAGTCGATCAACACCCCAGTGACCTCACCCTTGGTGCGCAAGGGGAAGACTGCGGTGTAACGCGAGTAGTCGTCAACCACTAAGAGGAAGTAACGCTCGTGACCCTGTCCACGAACGCGGGCTGGGCCCCACACGTCCATGTGAAGAGTCTGCAGCGGAGCCTCTGTCGGCGGAAACTCGGAGGAGTGAGGAGCGGCGCGCTGCCGCCCCTCGACACAGGGAACGCAGGTAGGGGCAGGCCCCGGAGGAAGGGGAGGGAGGGACCGGGGGAGACCAGAGACAAGGTAACAGGAGGCCATGCCTCGGAGACGAGGTAGGGAGGGGTGACCAAGGCGGTGGTGCCAGAGGAGGGTCTGGTGGGACAGGAGGCGACACGAGCAGGGGGCAGACTCAGGACCAGACCTGGACGATGCAGCAAACACCTGACCCGACGCAGCTACCTGACCAGACGTAGTAACCGGAGGAGACTCGGTAGTCAGTGTGTACAGGCTCGACCCCGGCTGACGGGTAAACGTGGCCAAGTGTCGCCCCGTCCGAGCACACGTGCAGTGGGTCACCCGCTGACTCGCAGGAGTGAACTGGTCAACTCCCCCATCCTGCAGGTCAGCACCACTCACCATGTTCGTAGAGAACGAGGGGAGGTAAAGACCTGACAGGGAGCCAGACGGGGCCGCTGGAAATGGTAGTACAGTGGAGAAGTGGGCAAGGACAGGACCCCCAGAGGGGTCTGCCAGGGAGACCGCAACCGGCCGACTGAGCGGCGTGAGGGTGGTGCGGTCTCGAAAGAAGGAGCGAGAAGCACTCGAGTCAAGGGTGAAGGTGTGCAAGACCGCAGCAGGCGCAGCACCAGAGAGAGCAGACTCACCAGCACCTGGAGTAGTAGACGCACGAGCACCTAGGGCAGCAGCCTCACCGGCACCTGGAGTAGGGGACGCAACATCACCTAGAGCAGCAGCCTCACCAGTACCGAGAGCAGCAGACTGGAGACCGGGGTCAGGCGGCACACACAGGTAACAAGCACCCTCAGCACTAGTAGGCAATGAATACATGGCAGTGAGGATAGTATCATAGTCAAGAGCATAGACATCTACCCTCTGCCTAAGCAGCTCCACCCAGTCGGGGAGCTCAGCCGCGTCGCCAAACTCTGTACGCCAGGCGTCGCTCAGACGGGCGAAGCAGCTGGACTCTGTGTGACCAAACGTCCCGCAAGGCTGGCCAGTCCTAACACCAGTGCGAATGACGTACGGGCAGCGAGCAGAACCCCGTGACCCTCCACGCTGAGCGTACCACTCACGAAGCTGCGGGGGCGAAGGGACCGCGTGCACACGACGCTGCAGCTGCACCTGGCCACTACAAGAAGCTCCGGAACTACTCACTCCAGGACGACTCCCACTACGGCCACCTCGACAACCCCAACACGCGTACCACTCACGAAGCTGTAGGGGCGTGAGGGACTCATGCGGACGGCGCTGAAGCTGCATCTGGCCACGCCAGGAGCAGCAGTAGCAGTATAAAGAGCAGTAGCAGTAGGAGCAGCAGGAGCAGCAGTAGCAGTAGAAAGAGCAGTAACAGCAGTACGGGCAGGGAAGTGCTCACCAGTGGCGAGAAGGGCAGGCGTACGACGGCGGCAACAGCGAGGCCGCTACCACAACAGGGCGAGGGCTCCGCGGCAGCTGCAGGGGCGGCTGCTCCAGGGGCGGCTGCTGCAGGGGCGGCTGCTCTAGGGGCCAGGGGCGGCTGCTGCAGAGGCGGCTGCCCCAGGGGCCAGGGGCGGCTGCTGCAGGGGCAGCTGCTCCAGGGGCCAGGGGCGGCTGCTACAGGGGTGGCTGCTACAGGGGCGGCTGCAGATGTCCAGGGGCGGCTGCTGCAAGGGCTGCTGCTGCAGGGGCGGCTGCTGCAGGGGCGGCTGCTCCAGGGGCCAGGGGCGGCTGCTGCAGTGGCGGCTATACCAGGGGCCAGGAGTGGCTGCTGCAGGGGCAGCTGCTCCAGGGGCCAGGGGCGGCTGCTGCAGGGGCGGCTGCTCCAGGGGCCAGGGGCGGCTGCTGCAGGGGCGGTTGCTCCAGGGGCCAGGGGCGGCTGCTGCAGGGGCGGCTGCTCCGGAGGTTGGGCACCGTTTAGGGCAGGGCGCCGCGGCGGGCAGGGGCGACGCCACGCGGGTCCCGCAGGGGCGTCGCGACGAGCGGGGGCGACGCCCGGGTCCCGTTGGGGCTTCGCGACGCGCAGGAGCCGCGCCCCGCGGGTCCCGCAGGGGCGTCGCGACGAGGCAAGGGCGACGCGCGCGTCCCGCAGGGGCGTCGCGACGAGGCAGGGGCGACACCCGGGTGGCGACGGGGAGGGGCCGCGACTGGCGACGGGGCGGGGCCGCTACGGGCAACTGGGCGGGGCCGTAAAGGGGCCGCGAAGGGGCCGCTAAGGGGCCGCGAAGGGGCCGCTAAGGGGCTGCGACGGGGCCGCGAAGGGGCCGTGAAGGGGCCGCTAAGGGGGGGGGGGGGGGGGGGGGGGCGAAGGGGGCCTTAAGAGGGGCCGCGAGGGGCCGCGAAGGGGCCGCTAAGGGGGCCGCGAAGGGGCCACTAAGGGGCCGTTAAGGGGCAGGCCACTAAGGGGCCGCGAAATTTTAGGGCGGGTCGCGTTTGGGGCAGGCTAAAAATTTTTTCGAAGGTGGGCCCTAGGAAGAAACGGTCCCACTAGGGAACCCGCTCTATACCATGTGAAGAATGAGGAATGATTGACTAAGGAATGTGAGGGGTACAAGTATGAAACCCTAGGAAACCATACCCCTTAGTGTCTACCCCACTACAGCCTAGATAGACTATAGCATATGAGTTTGACACCTCGCATAAATCATTCGAAGCTCGCCCATATGATCCTCGCATGAAATATTTCTCATGTGACTTTCATGAGAACTCATTTGAGTGTCATGAGGGCCTCATTTGAGACTTCGTGGGAGTCTCATTTGAGCGCATCATGTGAGCCTTATTTGAGCGCATCATGTGAGCCTCATTTGAGCGCATCTTGTGAGCCTCATTTGAGCGCTTCATGGGAACAGTGAAAACGAAACTGAAAATGCACAAACACAAATTGCAATTACGAATGAAAACGAAACGCACAAAATGCAAGAACAAATGCGCACAGAACATCGCAGGATGAAAATGAAAAATGCGCACACACACAAAATGCAAAATGCGACGCAGGTGGCTGGTTGACGTGCAAAAATATATATTTGCACCCAACAAACTCCCCCTCAAGCAGTCGCCTGCTTGCACTCACATTCATGAACCTAGCTAAGGCTCATGCCACTCAGCTTGGCACAACGCCAATGTGGTTCTTCGGCCAGCCGCTTTGTGTGGAAATCAGCCGGCTGCTGCTGCGTTTTCACGTAGAGAGGCTCAAGGTTTCCCCTCTGCACTTCCTTGCGCAACCAATGCCACTTGATGCGCATGTGCTTGGTAAGGCCATGCAGCACCGCATTCTTGGCCATGGATATGGCACTTGAATTGTCACAGAAGAGTGGGGTTGGTACCTTCTGCTCATGCCCAATCTCCTCCAGCAGCTTCCGCAGCCAAACCAGCTCCTTGGCCGCGTGGTACATCGACATGTACTCAGATTCAGCAGATGAACCCGCAGTTTCCACCTGCTTCTTTGACCTCCAGATCACAGGTCCTCCCCCAATCACACAGAGGTATCCACCTACTAAAGACATATCCTCTTTCTCTGAAGCCCACGAAGAATCGGCAAAAACCGTAAGGAACAGCTCCCTTTCTCCAAAATGCTCCCCCTTCTCCTTGAGAACTTCTGAACCCCTTCTGCTTCCTTTGTGGCACAGCAGAGTACTGAACTCCAACATTGGGTAGGAGTTCAAGTACTGGACGATTCAATCAGCTGCATCCACCTGCTCTTGGGTTGGATTCTGCACTACAACTGCCCCACTGCAAATGATATGTTTTGTCTGGTGTGCACTGCTGCATAAAGCAAGCTCCCCACCATGGACTGAAACCGAGCTTGCTCTCGCTGATCCACCCCCTCGTTCTCTCCGGCTTTGACAAGCTTGAACTCGGATGGAAGTGGTGTTGCCACCTTCCTCCCGACTTCAATCTCATACTTCTGCCCCATGTCCTTGATGTATTTCTCCTGGTGCAGCTTCACTCACCCATTGCTGATATCCCTCTCGATGTGCATACCCAAGTAGTAATTTGCCTCCCCCAGGGTCTTGCACTTGAAGTTTTGCATCAGCTTCTGCTGCACCTTCATCACCTCCTGCTTGCTACTCCCAAACACCAGGATGTCGTCGACATAGACCTGGAACATGACGAGGGCCTCCTTCTCCCCCATCAGGAAAAGACTCTTGTCACACGCACTCGCCCTGAAGCCCATCTCCTCTAACACCGAAGACAGCTTCTTGTACCAGCAGCGTGGTGCTTGTTTGAGGCCATAAATGGCCTTCTTCAGCTGGCACACACGCCCGGTACCATCCTCATAACCTGGCGGCTGCGACATGAACACCTCCACATCTATCAGCCCATAGAGAAAGGCTGTGGTGATATCCATCTGGACTATCACCCACCCACACACAGCTGCACCGGCGAGTAGAACACGCAGTGTAGGCGGCTTTGCCGTTGCAGCAAATGTCTCTTTGTAGTCCTCCCTTTCTTTCTGTTGGTAACCCCTTGCAACCAGCCTACTCTTGTAAACTGATACTGTCCCTTTGTTGTCAGTTTTGATCCTAGGAATCCAGCCACAATTTATGGCTTTCTTCCCCGATGGCAGTGGCACCAGCTCCCACGTCCCATTCTCCATTTGACTATTATATTCAGCATCTCGTGACACTAGCCACTTGTCCCTATGTGGTCCGTTAAGGGCCTCCTCCATGGTCAGTGGCTGAGTCGGTGCAGGTGCCATGAAACAGTATACCTCCTCCTGAGCTTCCTCATCTGAATCACAGCTGCTCTCCAGCACCAACAATGCATCAAGTTGCTGCTGCTCACCCCTTGTTCCTCCTTCACTCCTTGCCTTCGCCTTCAAGGCGGCAGCTCGCATCTGTCGCGTCATCATAGGTGAGAAGGTTCGTCCTGTGGGTTGGGGTTTGGTTTGGGTTCTCCTTGGGGGGAGAGTGGGGGGAATGACACGTGTTATGGGATGGGGTTCTTCAGGTTCAGCCATTGACTCCACACTCTTAACCATGGGGAGTTCTGCTGCACCCTCCTTATGTGCCGTTGCAATCTCCTCCCCAGCCCACTCCTCCTCCACCTCAAAGCCCATGGTTGCCTGCTGTAGTTGCTGCACGAGCTGCTCCTTTGGCTGCTTGGACCAGCTCCCATAGGTGATGTCTTCCATGAACTTGACATCCCTACTGTCGAATACGACTCCCTTGCTCGGCTCCCATAGCAGCCACCCCTTGCTTTCCGCTGCCACACCTAAGTGCACACACCAAACAGCTGTTGCACCCAACTTGTTGCGCTGTGCTTTGGGGATATGAGCCACAGCCATGCAGCGAAACACACGCAGCATGTCAATGGGCGGCTTCCTCCCAAGCCACCTCTCCATGGGACCCATGACTCACCACCGACGTTAGTAAACACCCTGTTCTTAACCACCGTGGCGTGGCGCACAGCATGTGGCCACTTTGAGTTCCCCAAACCCGATTCAATGAGAAGAGCCCGTGCTGTCTCCAAGACCGTGCGGTTTGCCCATTCTGCTACGCCGTTGGATTGTGGTGTGTAGGAGGTGGTGAGTTCCCAAATGATGCCCTGCTTCTTCAACCATGTGGTCAGCTCCTCCCCAAGGAATTCTCCACCCCTATCAGTCCTAGTACGCATCACCTTGTGCTGGGACTGCTTCTCCACCAACGGCAGCCATTCATCACGGATTATCACTGGCACGTGGTCCTTCTTCTTGATTGGGTATGCCCATGTCACTCGGCTCCAGTCATCCACTATGGTGAGAAAAAACTTCTCACCACCCTCCCCCAGCACCGGTAGCAGCCCCACCACATCCATATGCATTAGCTCCAGCAGTTTCTTGCCTCCACCATCAGTTGCATGGAATGGGAACCGAATGAACTTGCTCAAAAGGCAAGTTTCACACTTGTGGGTAGCTGCTGCACCTGTCAGCTTCAGTCCCTTGACCCCTTCCTCATTGTGCAGTTGTTGCAGTGCGGGCATGGCAATGTGCCCGAGGCGACGATGAGCTGTAATCCAGTCCGTTTCACCTCCCCTTGCTGAAACCTTCAGCTCCTCTACAACCACAGCGTTACACTCCCCCTGAAATCCTTTTCCCTTATTCCAAGGCACCACCGGGAACTGCCACATGGACTTGCATATGTCCCTATTCTCGTGCAAATCCCAAAGCATCCGCTTCCCCAGCTGCCCCTTGTATGTTTTGGCACCCTCGGTACTTGTGCTCACCCCACACTTGCCCAACTTCCTCAGGGAGATGAGGTCAGGTACTAGCAGCACATCACTTAGCACCACCGGTTTGCCGTCAGCTCCCTTGAATGCAGCGCGCCCCGCCCCCGTCACCTTGAGCGCATGCCCGGAAGCCGACTTTACTTCAGCAATCGGTGCTGCCCCCACATTGTCCAGGAGGTCAGCCCTTGGCGTCATAGTCCATGCTTCTCCTGTGTCCAAGATCCACGTGTTGAGCGGGTGCAGCTCGGCTCCAGCATGGCGATCACTGCGACCTCATCCGGCTCACCAACGTGGAAGAACTGATCGGCTTCCCTCTCCTCTTGTTCAGCCTGTTCATCATCGGCAACCGCTCCGGCGCCGCTCCCATCTTGAGTCCTGTTGGAAAGGGTCCACCAGGTGGGTTTGGTCCTGCACTTAAACCACGGGTGACCCGCTTTTTCACAGTACCAACACTTGCCTTCCATTCTCCTAGGTCCCCTTCCACCACCTCTTCCGCCTCTGCCACCTCTGCCACCTCCACGCCCTGCTCCTCTGCCGCCTTTCTGATTAAGGGGCTCCTTGTATTTTGATGCTCCTCTCCCAGCCCCTTGCCATTTCTTGCCTCCTCCCCGTTTTCCCCCTTGCATAGCATAGCTGCTACTCCCCTCTTCACCTCCCCTTAACTGACGCCTCCGGAAGTCCTCCTCGAGTATCTTTGTGCGGATCCACTCCAAGGTCCAAAGGCTTTGGTTTTGGGGAAGACTAAGGCCGCTGGTGAAGACCATCCAAGACTCCGGCAGCAGCGACAACATCTTTACACACTTCGTTGACTCGGGGTAGGTGATGCCGGCAATAGCTAGCTTGGCGTAGAGGTCCCTAAGCTTATCTAGGACGGGTTGAACCGGTTCTCCCTCACTAAGGCGCAGGGTGGAGAGTTCCCTCTCTAGCATGAGCGTGGCTACAGCTGAGGTAGGTGCATGAAGGTTCGGACACCATCCGAAGTTTCCCACGCGGCTCGCAAATGTTGACGTGACATTATCCAACATTTCAATGTCCTCCCACGCGGCTCGAGTTCGGACACGTTGCGCCCACCCGACGACGGTTTCAACGACAGCATTGCCCGTCTGTGTGCGACCTCAGCGATCCTTCCATTAGCTTTTGGTTTCTGCCGCTGCCCAAAACACCAAATTGTAATGGCAGAAGCGAGGTGTAGCCAGCTTCACAGCTATAAATTACCATTAAAGCTCGCGGCCCAAATTGCACAAGTTTAGTAAGGTCGACCCAGGTGTTTTTCAGGTGGTTTTTGACGCAAGTTCTGTTTTCGGCTTTGGAGTTTGGTTTCACACACCCCTCCCCGTCAGGATTACTAAGGTTGCCACGCGCGCCCCGCAATTTGGGCCGCGAGCTTTAACGTTCCTTCGTTTGTTTCCAATGCCCGGATGTCAGGCTGCTCTGTTTCAATATTGGCGCGGAACTTTGGTCGAAGCCAGTCTTGACGTTTCGATTAGAGAACCCTATTGGTCGCGAAATTACTTCTGTTGGACACCTGTCAGGCGATGCTGGCGACCACTGTCGCCTGCCTAAGTTTGGTTCGGTATCGTTAGTGGGATAATTCCCCGCCAGGATACCATCAGGCTCGTAAAATCGGTCTGGTGGGGAAACTTTGATGGTGTCCAAACCCAGGACTGCGATCTAATGCACCCTCCACACAGACCAACAACCAACCTTACCCTCACCTCCATACCTGTAGAAGGTGTATGTATGATGGTAAGAGGTTCGGAAAGTGGGATGAGGAGAAAGACGGCAGTTCCAGCCAATGGCTGTCAACGCATCCGCTCCGAGCCCTACCTTTCCCCCCAACCTCCCTCCAGCCACCTACGTCTCGTGCGTCCTGCCCTGCGCGATGGATCATCATCAACACAGAACAGTACTCAACCCCCCCTTCGTGCGTCCGCTGCCAGCGTCTTTCTCGTCTGCTTATTTCTGCCACACGCCCACATTTCGGTCTCGAGTCCTCCACTCCTACTACTGGTCGCCGACGGTGGTGTAGTTAGTAATAGTACGATACAAGCGGCATCAGCAGTAGCGTTTCACAGCCACTCGTCGTCATCATCGTGGCGTGACGCCACTGTTACCTGGCAATGTCGAAATCTAGATCTGAACCGAAGCCAACCGCCGCCAAGTCGATTCCAGCTAGAACCGGCGCTTCGATGAGGAATCTCGAGCGTGCATCATGGCTTACCGGCGTCCCAGCACTCCCCGCTGCGCTCTCATCAGCGCTTGCCATGGCGCTCTGGCTTGTCGCTTTCAATGCTGCCTCGTCGTGCCACGCGCAACCGATCAATCCTTCACAAGGTACTAAACACTGGACTAGTAGTAGTACCACCGCCCGCGGCCCTCTCGCCCACCTCCCACCCTCTGCTCGTATGGCTTGCGATGCCTCGAGACTATCAGAAGTTGTGAAACTGGGTAGAGGGAGTTCCCTCTCTACCGTGCCTCTCTCCCATGTGCCCGCACGTCGCAGCCTCGTCAATCGGTGTCGCGGGTCAGAAGTCGAGGGGAGGCTGTCATTGAATTCCGCGTCTTCTCTTTTGCCCTCTCTTCTCCCCAATGCGTCAGCCGCCTTTCTGAAAGACAGCCAGACGGCATGGGCCGGAACGAGGTTACCAGGGTGGGCGGTGGGAGTCGAGTGCATCGGTGCGAAAGGAATGAGTTGTGACGCTAAAGGCATGATTACGAGTATGTGAGTAATCCATGGAATATGCGCTTCCTGCTGCCATCCTCGCACCATCTGCTGCCTGCCAGCCAGACGCTTCCATCGGCTATCACATACATGTCTCCCACCTTCCCTTTATCCTTCTGTTCCCCATTGCCACTGCTTACATTGCCCCAGGACGCATCGCATTCATCCCATCTTAACCAGGCTTGCCATCTCGTCACCATCTTATGAAGGAATATATTAGAGAGCGTAGCGATAGCGAGAGAGTTTCTGCTATGGGAACGATGTTGCGCCAGCAACTTGGTAGAGTTTCGGTAGCGTTTGCCTCTAAGGACTTAGTGAGAATCGAAGTAGCATTTGGGCCAAGTAGAATTGCAATATCAACTATGAATACAAAAGAACACACACAAGATAGATATAGGCTACGGGGTGGTTTCACAAAGTTGACGTGGCGCTGCGGAGTAACCCAACCTCACGAAAGTGGTGTGCAGGTGGGTTGAACGCGCCTCGTAGAAGTTCAACCCAACTCAGCAGCAGAATGGCCCTTCTCGCACGCCACCACAACCAACCAACTCCAACTAGGCAACACCACACAAAACAACCATAGACTTGCTAGAAAGTGACACGCTTCCCAAGAATCGTGCCCAAGACTTTACTAGACCAGCAGCACCCCAGCACGGACTTCATTGGCACTGCAGTAGTCGCGTGACATCAACGCACTCCTTGTGTTGGTGTCATTCCATGCCCGTCTTAGCGTAGTTGTCTTGCCAAGTCGTCGAGGGCCCTTGCTGTCGTAGGGCCCTCTAACATCTTAACGATCACCTTTTCGTCCAATGCGTGTTGTGCCCGTTTCCCCTCCTCTCACGCCCTCATTACGCCCAATCGACTTTTCGCACACAGAGACCTTTCCCATTCCGGTATCGTGGGCTCCATCCCTGACAGCATCTCTGCGCTTGTGGCACTCACATACCTGTAAGAGGCACACTGGGTTTGCTCCACCTACGTGCTGCTCTGTCCACTGGGTGCTGCATGCCATGTACGCATCACTGCTGGCACTCCTCCACTGCCCATGCACTCTGCACGCCCACTCTTTCCCACCTCTGCTGTCTGCATCGCTGCACCACTCCGTGTTCTTCCCTCTTGTTGTAATTCATTCATTCTTATACCTTCGTTCCTGAACCTCAAAACCCAGTACACCTGTTTTACTACCTCGGCAGAACTCATATCTGTCACTACGCAATCTTAATCAGTACAGTCTTTGTCAGTCCTCTGCATTTGCTTGCCTTGCTATAGGCCTTCCGAGCTTATCAATCCTAGTAGCAAGTTCCAGCCGGCCAAAGTCCGTAAACAAGGATTTGAGCCTCTCGTCTCGTCACCTCCAACTCACTCACCCACACATGGATCTCAGCACTAATTCTCTCACGGGCTCCATTCCCGACAGCATCTCTGCGCTCGCGAACCTCCAATACCTGTAAGAGGCACACTGGGTTTGCTCCACCTGCGTGCTGCTCTGTCCACTGGGTGCTGCATGCCATGTGCGCATCACTGCTGGCACTCCTCCTCTGCCCATGCACTCTGCACGCCCACTCCTTCCCACCTCTGCTGTCTGCATCGCTTCACCACGCCGTGTTCCTCCCTCTTGTTGTAGTAATTCGTTCTTATGCCTTGGTTCCTAAACCTCAAAACCCAGTACACCTGTTTTACTACCACGGCAGAACTCATAACTGTCACTACACAAATCTTAATCTGTACAGTCTTTGTCAGTCCTCTGCATTTGCTTGCCTTGCTATAGGCCTTCCGAGCTCATCAATCCTAGTAGTAAGTTCCAGCCGGCCAAAGTCCGTAAACAAGGATTTGAGCCTCTCATCTCGTCACGTCCAACTCACTCACCCACACAGGTTTCTCAGCACTAATTCTCTCACGTGCTCCATTCCCGACAGCATCTCTGCGTTCACGAACCTCCAATGGCTGTAAGAGGCGCACTGGGTTTGCTCCACCTGCGTGCTGCTCTGTCCACTGGGTGCTGCATGCCATGTGTGCATCACTGCTGGCACTCCTCCTCTGCCTTTGCACTCTGCACGCCCACTCCTTCCCACCTCTGCTGTCTGCATCGCTTCACCACGCCGTGTTCCTCCCTCTTGTTGTTGTAATTCGTTCTTATGCCTTGGTTCCTAAACCTCAAAACTCAGTACACCTGTTTTACTACCACAGCAGAACTCATTACTGTCACGACACAATCTTCATTTGTACAGTCTTTGTCAGTCCTCTGCATTTGCTTGCCTTGCTATAGGCCTTCCGAGCTCATCAATCCTAGTAGTAAGTTCTAGCCGGCCAAAGTCCGTGAACAAGGATTTGAGCCTCTCGTCTCGTCACCTCCAACTCACTCACCCACACAGGATTCTCAACACTAACTCTCTCAACGGCTCCATTCCCGACAGCATCTCTGCGCTCGCGAACCTCCAATACCTGTAAGAGGCACACTAAGTTTGCTCCACCTGCCTGCGTGCTGCTCTGTCCACTGGGTGCTGCATGCCATGTGCGCATCACTGCTGGCACTCCTCCTCTGCCCATGCACTCTGCACGCCCACTCCTTCCCACCTCTGCTGTCTGCATCGCTTCACCACGCCATGTTCCTCCCTCTTGTTGTAGTAATTCGTTCTTATGCCTTGGTTCCTAAACCTCAAAACCCAGTACACCTGTTTTACTACCACGGCAGAACTCATAACTGTCACTACACAATCTTAATCTGTACGGTCTTTGTCAGTCCTCTGCATTTGCTTGCCTTGCTATAGGCCTTCCGAGCTCATCAATCCTAGTAGTAAGTTCCAGCCGGCCAAAGTCCGTAAACAAGGATTTGAGCCTCTCGTCTCGTCATGTCTAACTCACTCACCCAAACAGGATTCTCCACACTAACTTTCTCAACGGCTCCATTCCCGACAGCATCTCTGCGCTCACGAACCTCACAGGGCTGTAAGAGGCGCACTGGGTTTGCTCCACCTGCGTGCTGCTGTCCACTGGGTGCTGCATGCCATGTGCGCATCACTCCTGGCACTCCTCCACTGCCCATGCTCTAAGCTTGCCCACTCCTCCCCCCCACTGCTGTCTGCATCACTTTGCCACTCCTCGATTGTCCATGCTGCACCAACCATTGGTTGCTTCATTCCATCAGCAGAGCTCACAGCTGCCACTAAATTATCTCAGCCTTCACAATTGCAGCTTCCTTCGTCCTCGCTCTGTCCCTCTCGAACTAATTATGCCTTCTGAAATCCAGCCACCCTCTGAGGACAGAAATTTGAGCCTCTCGTCTCAAAGGCTCCATTCCCGTCCAACTCACTTACCCCCATACAGGGATGTCTACTCTAACTCTCTCAACGGCTCCATTCCCGACAGCATCTCTGCGCTCACGAACCTCCAATACATGTAAGAGGCACACTGGGTTTGCTCCACCTGCGTGCTGCTCTGTCCACTGGGTGCTGCATGCCATGTGCGCATCACTGCTGGCACTCCTCCTCTGCCCATGCACTCTGCACGCCCACTCCTTCCCAACTCTGCTGTCTGCATCGCTGCACCACTCCGTGTTCTTCCCTCTTGTTGTAATTCATTCATTATTATACCTTCGTTCCTTAACCTCAAAACCCAGTACACCTGTTTTACTACCACGGCAGAACTCATATCTGACACTGCTCAATCTTAATCTGTACAGTCTTTGTCAGTCCTCTGCATTTGCTTGCCTTGCTATGGGCCTTCTGAGCTCATCAATCCTAGTAGTAAGTTCCAGCCGGCCAAAGTCCGTAAACAAGGATTTGAGCCTCTCGTCTCGTCACGTCCAACTCACTCACCCACACAGGGATCTCAACACTAACTCTCTCAACGGCTCCATTCCCGACAGCATCTCTGCGCTCACGAACCTCCAATACATGTAAGAGGGACACTGGGTTTGCTCCACCTGCGTGCTGCTCTGTCCACTGGGTGCTGCATGCCATGTGCGCATCACTGCTGGCACTCCTCCTCTGCCCATGCACTCTGCACGTCCACTCCTTCCCACCTCTGCTGTCTGCATCGCTTCACCACGCCGTGTTCCCCTCTCTTGCTGTAATTCATCATTTTGGCTTGGTTCCTTACCTAAAAACTTTGTAAACCTGTTTTACTATCTAGGCAGAACTCACAACCTATGCTGGCAGATACGCGTTTCGCGTATCATACGCCAACGAATAAACCCCTGCCGTATATATTCAATATGCTGCAGGTCCACTACGAAAATACGTCAAAATACACTGTGCAGGGCGGGCTGGGAGTTTGTTTTAACGGGCAGATAAAAGAATTCGTAAAGGAGAGAGGGGGAGGTGGACATGTCCTTCAGTTAAATAAACGGTTTTTATTCTTAAATGGGTAAACAAAATTAACGCGAAGCTATGTAAATAAGATCACTTAGACATGTCCTTCAGTCGCAGTGAGAGTCGTCGGCCAGAATAAGATCTCAACTGCGGAAATGCGTAACTACTAGGAACCTTAAGGTGAGAGAAAATTGTAAAACGGGGAGAGGTTAGGTTAGGGAGGTTGAGCGGGGTGGAATGCGGTTGGGGGTGGGGGAAGAGATGGTGTTTGAAATTTGAGTGACAGGGTTCTCGAAGTTTGACGAGGGAAACAAAGGGACATCCCCAAATGGAACAGAAAACGGGCGGCTACATCGCGGCGCTTCTATTTTCAATCATCAAGAAGGTCGGGGCCGAGATTGTGGTCGCCTTTGCATGGATGGTGGCTCGAATTAAGCTGTGGCATGCGGTGAGCTCATGGCGGAATACCCGCACTCGAGCACGTACCTTGTGCGACCCATGTCCTCTATCTAATGCTGGAGGACATTGGGAAAATGTCGTGGGCGAAGGACATCATCACCCGGGCGGCCGAGATCATCAATCTCATGAGGAACCGCCACTTAATGCGCGGGTATTTGCGCATCCCTTAGGTCAATGGCGGGGAATGGAATGTGTTGAAACCCGCGGGAACCCGTTTCGGCACTTCATCGCCATTTCCCACCTTTCCCTCCTGCAGGTGGTTCTAAGTGAGGAGTGGAGGGGTTGGGCAGCAGGCGCAAGGAGAGTGAGCCCAGAGGCATTCCGTGTGCAAGTCATGGACGAGCCTTGGTGGAAGCTCGCAGAGTTCTTCACGAACGTCATGAAGGTCCCGTTTGTCATGATGCAGGAAGCGAATGCTACAGCAAAAGGAATGATGGGGCGCGTCTACGACACCATGCTGCAACTCACCAAGGACCTGCATAACATCCTCGACGAGCAGGCGGATGGGATCTTGACGAGGAGGGAGGTGGGGGAAATCAGACGGATTGTGAAGGAGAGGTGGGATGAAACCCTGGTGTGCCCATGCACATGGTTGGCAGGACTTTGAATCCTGCCAACCAGGAATAAGGGATCTTCCAAACAGACATCGAGTACACACCACGACCACTTGACCATCACCTAGAAGGACGGCGTGGAGCGTCGTGCATCGTTTGCACTTCAAGGGGACTCTCAGCGTTTCTGAACCTGCAGGAAAGCTTTGGGATGCCTCAGGCCATTGCCGATCGTGCGGCACTGAATGAGGAGAAGCAAACTGCCATGACCTTGTGGCACTTGCCTGCTGTGTGTGATGTTATAGTCACAAGAGGCTTTAATGTGCCTAAAACGAAAGATAGAGTGCACAGTTGGATTTCTGCACAGCGGCTTTAAACGTTCATAGCGTTCTGGTCACAGCTTTAAATGACCTGATTCAACTTGGATCTGGAGCGTCTTAACGTCGCCTACAACAGGCAATTTAGACCGCACGATTTCACCAAGTATTGACGACACAGCGTCGGTTTGAACGAACGGCACTATGGCAGCCACTATAGTCGTAGAACACAAGATAGGAAGAGTTACCAAGAGTTACGAGTTGGGAATGACTCCCAGCTCCTACAAACCCCAAGATCCGAGGTACAGTGATGTGGAACAGTGCCACACTGTCCCCAACCAAGAAGGGTCTCGAACCTACCCTTCACAAGGGTCTACACCAACTGAAATGTTACACTACACATTGTAATGTAACTATCTTCAATATCTTGAGGTTGGCGAGCTTCGAAATCACTTGAAGCTTGAAACCAAGGCTCGGGTTCTTCATCACAAACTCATCCTTGGGTTCTTGATGGGTCTGCTGCGCACACCTGCGACACGCCGAACGTTCGACAAGCGACAAAATAGAAACCGCGCACGACAAAATAGAAACCACGCGGGACACACAAAATGACCGCGTTACACGCGGCTAGCGATAATTCGCTATTGATTTGACACACACACTCGACATCATGACCCATCATTCACACACAATTATAAGCATGAAATATATATTTATTTCATGCGCTCATACCACTCCATGCACACACGCATGCACGCACACGGACAACAAGCCGAGTGCAAATCATAGGGTTGCACCAACAAACTCCCCCTCGGATTGTTGGCCATAGGATCTTGCTCTCTCAGTTCAGAGCCATCCCAGCCAGCTTGCAACACTTCCAATGCTGCTGCTCCACCAGCCTCTTAGTCATCATGTCAGCCGGCTGCCCCGTGGTCTTCACGTAGCGCAACTCAACTTCACCCGCGGCCACCATGCTCATTGTCCAGTGCCACTTCACCCTCATGTGCTTCGTGAGTCCATGCAACACAAGGTTCTTAGCAAGAGCAATGACACCCTGGCTGTCACAGTACAGTGGGGTAGGTCCTTGCTGCTCCTCCCCCAATTCAGCCAACAAACGCCGCTGCCACACAATCTCCCGTACCGCACGGAAGAGTGCCATGTACTCGGACTCCACCGAGCTCAATGCTTGGTCCACCTGCTTCTTGCTCTCCCAAGCAGTTGGGCCTCCACCAACACAGCATATGAAGCCTCCCACACTTGTCATGTCCTCTGGTTCTGATGCATAGGAGGCATCCGAGAATGCGGTGAGGAACAAACGCCCGGGTTCCACACCATCCGCGCCCTTTTGGCGCCTTTGCGCCGCTGCCGAGTATTGCAGCCCAACGGTCGGTGTTTGGCCAAGGTACTTGGCCACCCTCATTCCAGCTGCTACCTGCTCCTCATTAGGGCATTGAACAACCCTTGCCAGCTGCCCTGTAGCAAACGCGACATCCGGTCGTGTGTTGACCGCCGCATACATGAGGAAAGAAACCGACTGTCTCTGGTCGGGTTGAGTAGTGTTTGATTTTCTTGTCAGCCTGCTCCCTTGCCGCCCATCCCCTTCCTTTCCGTGCTTCGGGGGTCCCTTGTGCTGATTGGGTCTGTGATCGTGACATCACACACCCAGGTCGCCCCGCTGCTTTTGTCCGTCATCGTAAAGTCAGCCGTCTGTTCTTCAATGGGGCAGTAGGTAGCTGACTCGCTGTGAACTATGAATCCTGCGTCCTGCGCCATGCTGATGCATGCGTCTCCGAGCTCGTTATGAGTGTTGATGCGCTGCTTCCCTGTGCCGCATCAAAATAGATGGTTAGGAAGGCGAGGGTCGGTGATGGCTATGTGGTCCGCACAATCACAGTTTTTGGGAGTTGAGAAAGGGAGGCCTAGGCGGAAGCGAACGGTGTTAGCGAAATGCACTGGCCCTATGCGTCTATTCGCTGCTATGGGGATCGCCGTGAGCCAGTCTCTCTCTCTCTCTCTCTCTCTCTCTCTCTCTCTCTCTCTCTCTCTCTCTCTCTCTCTCTCTCTCTCTCTCTCTCGCCTCCTCCTCCTCACTTACCTCTCTGCCGTCTTCCACTGCACCTGCTATACCCTTTCAGGGGGTGTGACTTGCTCTAGCTATGTGCTGGAGGCAGTTAAGGGGGTGTGTCGCGATATATATTTTATATATGATTATAACTGCCTGCAGCTTTACCTTTAGTGTAGTTATGTTTCCTTGCTGTTGGTGGTGCACCTTTGTTAGTTTGCTATATGTACCTTGTGTGCTATAGTGAACAACACACATTCTCGACATTTCTCCTTGGCACAAACTACTTGACACCCGCTTGGCCTAGGCTACTAAGCCTAGGCCCCTAGTTAAACCCGGTTACCAGTTAAGTTAGTCTCGTAACACCCTCATCGCCGGAGGTCGACACCGGAGCCAGCCCACGCAGGTCGGCCACAAGGAGAGGGGCAGGGGGGCAAGGGAAGGGAGAGGGGACATCCTCGACGTCCTCGGCGGCAGGCTCACCGACCTCAGCGAGAAGAGGGAGTGTCGCCGTCGAGGTGTCCGTCGGCATGGTGGTCGACGTCTGTCCCGACGCCGGTCCGTGCTCCGACTTCCACACCTCCAGCGACAGGGTCTCGTATAACACCACGTCCGTGTTGGTGCAACCCTACGGTTTGCACTCGGCTTGTTGTCCGTGTGCGTGAATGTGTGTGTATATGGAATGGTATGAGGGCATGGGATAATATATATTTCATGCTTATAATTGTGTGTGAATGTTGAGTCATGATGTCGAGTGTGTGTGTCGAGTCAATAGCGAGTTATCGCTAGACGCGTGTTACGCGGTCGTTTATGTCTCGCGCGCGGTTTCTATTTTGTCGTGCGCGGTTTCTATTTTGTCCTGTGTCGAACGTTCGGCGTGTCGCAGGTGTGTGCAGCAGACCCATCAAGAACTCAAGGATGAGTTTGTGATGAAGAGCCCGAGCCTTGGTGTCAAGCCTCAAGTGATTTCGAAGCTCGCCAAAAGGGTACACCTCAAGATATTGAAGATAGTTGCATTACTTTGTGTAGTGTAACATTTCACTTGGTGTAGGCCCTAGTGAAGGGTAGTTTCGAGACCCTTCGTGGTTGGGGACAGTGTGGCACTGTTCCACATCACTGTACCTCGGCTCTTGGGGTTTGTAGGAGCTGGGAGTCATTCCCAACTCGTAACTCTTCCTATCTTGTGTTCTAAGACTATAGTGGCTGCCATAGTACCGTTCGTTCAAACCGACGCTGTGTCGTCAATTCTTTATCAAATCGTGCAATCTAAATTGCTAATTGTAGACGACGTAAAGACGCTCCAGATCCAATTTGAATCAAGTCATTTGCAGCTGTGAGCAGAACGCTATCAACGTTTGAAGCCGCTGTGCAGAAATCCGTCTGTGCTCTCTATCTTTCGTTTTAGGCACATTCAAGCCTATTGTGACTATAACAAGTGGTATCAGAGCCCCTTGGAGCAGTTTCGACAATGTCTGGACCTGAGGAAAGGGGTGGCAGAGGTGCTGGTGGCAGTGGAGAAGCTCAAGCTCAAGGCCAACCCCGTGATTCAGACATGGCGCCCATGCAACCAAGTCTTGGCCCACCTAGGGATGAGCCTAGGGTGTTTGGGCTTGACAAGTTCAACGGTGACAACTTTGCTGAATGGTCCTTCAAGATGGAGAACATCTTTGACCACTATGACCTGCTGGAGGTGATGGAAGGAACGGAGAAGCGCCCCGAGAACGACCCGGAGAAGAGCCCGTGGGTGCGGAAGAGCGCACAAGGCTATCTCTTACTTGGGCAAGCGTTGGGGAGCAGTCAAATCGGTCACATCAAGCCATTCCAGCGTGAACCAGAGAAAGGACCAAAGGCATGGGCTGCTCTCAAGGGTGTACATGCTCCTGCAACAGCGGCGGTAGCGGTGGTGTTGGAACGGCAAATGGCGGCACTACGAATTGAAGAAAACGAAGCGGTTGAAGAAGGGGTGCAGAAATTCTTCGACTTGTTGACGCGGCTTGAGGGAGCTGATTTGAACTACAGTGAGCTCCAAAAGAAGACCAAGTTGCTGGCCTTACTCCCAGAGTCATGGTCCTCGCTCATCATCAACCTTAATCGCGACTTGCCCCGCCTCTCGCTTGAAGACGTGAAGCGAGCTATCCTTCAAGAGGATTTCCGCCGCCGTGAGTTGGCGAGTGCGGATGGCGCTGGGGCAGCGAGCATCGGCCGTGGATATGGTCGAGGAAGAGGCAGAGGACGAGGGGGGGGAAGGTTTGGTGGCAGCAACTTCGGCGGAGGCCGCAGGAGTGGCGGTTACGGCAGCGACGACAAGAGCTACGGACGCGGTCGCGGCCGATTCGACGGCGAGTGTCACTATTGCCACAAGAGCGGACACATGTGGCGCGACTGCTACAAACTCCCTGATGGTTGGACCCCTGCTCAAGGCCAAGAGGGTAGAGGAGCAGGAGGAGGGAGAGGACGAGGCCGTGGAGGCCGTGGCGGTCGCGGTGGCGGAGCTGCAAACATGAAGAGCGGAGACAACGACAAGGACCCGAGCGACGATCGATACCCGGGTCTATTCTACTTCGTGTCGACGCAAGTACCGGCTGGTCCAGAGAAGGATGAAGGCTTTGAGGAGCCAGCAGCTGTGGGGAAGGTGACCCTACACCCCCTGGACTATTGGGTGATTGATAGTGGCGCTACCTATAGCATGACACCTCGCCCGGACTTGCTCACCGAACTCGAGCCGTCACCGGTGAAGCATGTCACATCGGCTTTGGGGCAGCGAGCAGAGGTGAAAGGCATGGGCAAGGCCATGTTCAAGGGTGCTGATGGGAAGATGGTGGGCCTCAAGAACGTGCTTTGGGTGCCCAGCCTTGCTGCAAACCTGATTTCCGTGCGGCGGTTGGCAAAGGCCGGCATGGACACGAACTCGAAGGGAGCCAAGACCTACACCGCAAGGCTTGGCGATCGAATTCTTTGGGACCTTCATGAGGACAGGGATGTCTACAACGAGATGTGGCAGATCCCAGTGGTCCCTATGCCTAAGGAGAGGCAAGTGGCAGCAAGCATCAGCACCAAGGACGGAGCGGTCGGTAGCGACGATGGCGCGAACGGTCGCGCTAAGGAGAATGAGCTCAAGAAGAGCAAACCTGGAGGGACCAGCAAGTTCAGTGAACCTAAGGAGAGTGGTGCAGCAACCAAGGAGCAGCAAAAGGGTGAGGAGAACCCAGAGGCAGCAGCGGAGGAGGACTACGGAGAGAGTATGTGGGGCGCTATTGCGAGCGCGGCATTCTCCAATCCAACTTCGGCTACGGGGGAGTGTGATTGGCTCACCTTGCATCGGCGCATGGGGCATGTGGCCCTGCCCATCTTGCAGCAGCTAGTGAAGAATGAGATGGTTGCTGGCACACGTGTGAAGGGGGAGCCCGATGAGGTGCTTGGCTGCCCGACGTGCATTCAAGCCAAGTTCACCCGGTTTCCGTTCCCTAGTTCGGAGGCAACGGCAAAGGCACCGCTTGATGAGGTGGTGATGGACGTGGTGGGCCCCCTGAAGCTTGGAGCTGCTGGAGCTGAGTATTTTCTCACCATTGTCGACGTCTACACCCGCATGACTTGGGTGTACGTGCTGGCCAAGAAGAGCGACGTGGCTGAAACGTTGAAGACGGATTGGTTCCCGATGGTGGAGCGGCAACAAGACCGTCTAGTCAAGTCAATCCGCACCGATCGAGGGGGAGAGTTCCTGAGCAAGGAGTTTGGGTTGTGGCTGAAGAAGAATGGTATTCGGCACTCCCTCACCATGCCATACTCCCCTGCAATGAACGGCATCGCCGAGCGAGCGAACCGCACAATCACGGAGGCGGCACGCGGGTTGCTCATTGAAGCCGGGCTACCCGACTATTTCTGGCCTGATGCGGTGCGGAGCGCGTGTGTGGCCAAGAACAGAGCCTTGACTCATGTGGGAGCAGACAAATGGGTGCCCTATGTGGAGTGGCTAGGAAGGAAGCCAAAGGTGGATATGCTTCGGGTGTTCGGGTGCATGTGCATGGCGCTCGTGCCTAAGCATCTTCGGCACAACAAGCTTGGTGCCAAGGCGGTGTGGGCCGTGCACTTGGGCATGGCTCAAAACAGCAAGGGATGGCTTCTTTGGGACCCATTCACCAAGAATTTCTTGGTGAGCAGGGACTGCAAGTTCATGGAGAACTTCATGTACAAGGATTGGAAGGCGGAGAATGAGGCGAAGATAGGCGTGCGGTTTGGGGAGGTGAAGAGTTCCGGTTTGGAGCATGTGGAGCTGCCTTTGGAGCTGAGCAGCGGCAGCACAACCACAAGGCAATCCTCCCTTGTGAATGGGGGAGAGGAGGCCAATGATGCAGAGGAAGAAGAGGAGGAGGTGCAGCAAGTGAGCGAGCGTGCACCGTCACTCCCTTCCCGTACTACGAGTGCTCCACGGATTCGAGCCACACCGCAGCAACGCCAAGGCCTTCAAGTCCCTGCAGCTGAGGAGGAAGGAAGGGGGAAGAGGAGAGTTCAACCCCCTAATAGGCTGACCTATGATGTGCCGGGAAAGCAGGGCAAGACAGCCCTGGCCGGAGCGGCAATGATGGTCGGAGACGACGAGGAGAGTGACTACGAGGAGTGTGCCTTCGCGTTCTTCTCTCCGGTGGAGATGCCGGGAGAACCAGCAACTCTCAAGGAGGCTTTGGAGAGTAGTGATGCTGAGGAGTGGAAGAAGGCCATGGAGAGTGAGCTGAAGAGCATCAAGGAGAATGACACGTTTGAATTGGTGGAGCTACCGGAGGGGCGTACGGCGATAACGTCCAAGTGGCTCTTCAAAATCAAGTCGGATGCCGACGGCAAGATCGAGCGCTACAAGTCTAGGCTTGTAGCCAAGGGGTACCAGCAGAAGGAGAAGGTGGACTTCAAGGAGCTGTTTGCCCCTTGACCGTGGCTATCCTTCCCAATTTGAATAGTATCAAAATATGGAGTATAACTCGAGTTATGAACTTCGGCGCACTAGGGGGTATGCTGCCATAGAAAACGTAACTCAATCACAATGATCTCACAAGTTCACACAAGAGAATTGAAGTAGCACTAAACCAGGTGGAAGGGATGAGGAGGACGAGAGGGAAGGTCCCAAGGAGTCCCCAACCAAAGGAAACTCCATGCCACACAATTCCCTTCCCCATAGGCAACCCAACTTTGACCTTTGTCACTATCCCAACCTCCACAATCCACCTCAACCCAACTTGGCCACACTTGCCAACCTGGTTTGGTTTCTCCCAACCATTTGGCAGCAACTACAGTAGAAAAGACGAATTTCCCAACCCCCAAAAGTCTGTACCCCATATTGAGTCAACCCCACAACTTCCCACAGTTGCCACAATCAAATATGAAAAGCATACGAACTCCAACGTTCGTAACTTTCTTGTTCGTGCTCCGATTGAAGCGATACTTGGTTCGTCGGAAAGCTCTTGAGCAGAGGAGTCACTTCAGATATCTGCTCAAGCCAAATAACATTCACACACACACTCAGAAAAACCAAACCGCACAAAACACAAATTCTTGCACACACTCACAACACGCATGCAACGCACGAACATATGATGGGAGGCAGACAGACATGAATGCGAATGGTAGCATCACTCAACAAACTCCCCCTCTGGCTACCAACCATCATCCCACATGCCATAGCTCAAGCATGCATCCTCAATGCACACTCATCCCAGCAAGCTTCATGCCCTTCCAATGCTCAGATTCAGCCAGGCGCTTGGTGAGAATGTCAGCCGCCTGCTGATGGGTCTTCACAATCTCCAGCCGCACCTCCTTGTCCAGGAGCCTTCTCACCCAGTGCCACTTAGGCCTGATGTGTTTGGTCAGCCCATGAAGACAAGCATTCTTCGCTAGCTTCACCGCCGACTCATTATCACAGAAAATCACAGTCGGCTCCCTCTGACCAACTCCAATCTCCTCCAACAAACGCCTCAGCCACACCACCTCCTTTGCCCCATGATGCAGGGCCATGTACTCTGTCTCACACGAGGACTGCCCCACCTCATTCTGCTTCTTACTGCGCCAGCTCACTGCACCACCTCCGAACAGGCACACATAGCCTCCAATGCTGGTGCCATCCGCTTTCACCGAGTTGAAGCTAGCGTCAGTGTAGCAGGTCAGGAGCATCTCCCCCTTGCTCAAATCAGCTGCACTCCTCTGCAGCCTCTGCCTCACAGCACTGTACTCCAAACCCACTGATGCCGTTGCACTCACATAGCGGACCAACCTCTTGGCCGCTTCCAGTTGCTCATGACTGGGGCGTGAAACCACACTGGCAAGCCTGGATGTTGCAAAGGCAATGTCAGGCCGTGTGTGGTTAGCCGCATAGTTGAGTGCCCCAACCATGGAATGAAAAAGTTTCCTGTCACTCTCACCCACCACCTCCTCATCAGCACAGGGCTCCACAGTGAACCCCGAAGGCAGTGGGGTGGCTGGCTTTCCTCCATCTTGCAGCCCATACTTCTCAGCCAGCCCCTCACAATACTTTCTCTGGTGCAACCTCAACACTCCCTTGTCAAGGTCCCTCTCCACATGCATCCCTAAATAGTACTTCACATCTCCCATCTTGGAGCACTTAAACTGCATCTCCAGCATCTCCTCCACATGCTCAATCATTGCAGACGACTCAGAGAAGAGCAGGATGTCATCCACATACACCAGGAGCATGAGAAACTGCTCCTTCTCCTGCAGCAGGAACAAGCTGTGATCACACTCACTCTTCTTGAAACCCCCAGCCAGCAGAGTCTCCTCTAACTTGTGGTACCATTCGAGGAGCCTGCTTCAGGCCATAGATGGCCTTCTTCAGCCTGCACACCCTGCCGCTCCCATCATCCAAACCCTCAGGCTGTAACATGTACAGCTCCTCCAGAATGATCCCATTGAGGAAGGCGGTGGTGATGTCCATCTGCTTCACCCGCCATCCACGGTTTGCTGCCATTGCCAATGACACCCGAAGTGTTGTGCCTTTCCCCACAGGAGCATAGAGCTCGTTGAAGTCCTTTCCCTTTGTCTGCTGAAACCCCTTAGCCACAAGCCTTGACTTGTAGCGGGTCAGCGCCCCATCAGGTCCGTACTTGTGCCTGAAAATCAGCTTGGAAGAAATGGCCTTCTTCCCAGGTGGCAGCTCACACAGCTCCCACGTCTCATTCTCTAGCAGAGAATCATACTCCTCCTTCACACTCTGCTTCCACTTTTCAGCATCGGGCCCGCTCAATGCCTCAGCTAGCGTCTTGGGCTCAGGGACGGCTGCCCAGTAGCAGTGTGCTATCTCATCCTCATCACACTGCTCAGCCACACTCCCAGCCCTTACCACCTTTGGCTTGCCACGGCTTGCATAGGTCAGCCTGTTAGGAGGGCGCACATCCCTCCTAGGACGGTCAGCCGTACGTCCGGCACCTTGTGGAGCACCTTGCTCCTCCTGCTGCTGCGGCTGCTGCTGCTGTTGCTGCTGCTGCTGCTCCTCCACCTCAGGTTCTCCCCCATCCTCTGTCACCCCAGAGATCTCATTCTCAGAGACAGAAACCTCCACTTGCCTTGAAGGCCGCTGCACCTCATCGGCCTCGACAATTAGCGGTGTCGTTGGAAGCTTCTGCTGCTGCTGCTGCTTCCACTCCTTGTAGTACAAGGACTCAAGGAACTTCACATCCCTTGACACAGTCAGCTGCTGGCTGGTCAAGTCCCAAATCAGCCAGCCCTTGTGATCCTTAGCAAGCCCCAAGTGCACACCCCATCTCCCAGAAGCTTCCAGTTTTCCCCTCTTCTCCTTAGGCACATGAAACACTACCATGCACCCAAAGGCTCTCAGCATGTTCACAGCTGGTGCAATCCCATACCACTTGGTGTAGGGGACCCACTGCTTGTCCCCCACAGTCGCCAGCACCCTGTTCTTCACAACAACGACCTGCCGCAGTGCTGTCACCCAAAACGGATCCGGCAGCCCTGCACGCCCAAGGAGAGTGCGAGCACCTTCCTGCAGGGTCCGGTTGAACCGCTCAGCCACGCCATTCTGCTGAGGGTTGTAAGGCACTGTGAGCTGATGCTGGATCCCCTTCCGCTTCAGCTCCTTCTCAAAATCAGCGCCGATGAACTCTCCTCCGTTGTCAGTGCGGATCACCTTCACCTTGTGTCCGCTTTCCCTTTGTGCTCTCGGCATCCACTCCTTAAGAACAGCCGCTGCCACCTCCCCCTTAGTCTTGAGAGGGTACACCCACACCGCACGCGTGTGGTCGTCCACAATCGTCAAGAAGTAGCGGCTGCCCGAGAGAGAAAGGGCCCTCGTGGGGCCCACCACATCCATGTGCACTAGTGCAAGTGGTGCCTTGGCTGGTCCTGTGCTGCTGCTGAAGGGAAACTTCGTGAATTTGGTCTCAAGGCAGGTAGGGCAGCTCCCAATCTCCTTTGCTCCCCCCTTCACCTCCAGCCCCTTCAAGCACCCATCTTTTACCAACTTCTGCAGCATAGGAATGTTCACATGGCACAGCCTCTCATGCCACGTCTCCCAATCAGCCTCGCCACTCCCAGATGAAGCCTTTGCCCATGCAGCTGTCGCATCCACACCAGCAAGCACCTCACCATGTGGCTGTTGTGGCTGCTGCACCTTCTTGACTGCATCCAGGGCCCCAGCAGTTGGTGCAGTCTCCTCTCCTCCCGCAGTTGCTTTAGCCGCTGCCGCTGCCTTTGCCGTTGCTGGTGGTTTCCCCTTCCAAGGGATGATGGGCAGCTGCCACAAGTCCTTGATGCAGCTGCTCTTCTCCTCCAAGTTCCACAGCAGCAACTTCCCAAGCTTTGCACGGCAGCTGGTTGGGCCGAAGGTAACTTCAGCCTTGCTCTTCTGCAGCCGGCGCACAGAAAGAAGGTTAGCGGACAAACCTTCAACCAACAGCACATTCCCAAGCCCCACAAGCTCTCCATTGGCTCCCATCACCTTGGCATTCCCAACACCAATCACAGGGAGCAAAGCACCTGAAGCGGCAGCCACAAACTTGATCTTCCCAGGAGGTTTTACCTCATCAAGCAAATCTGCCCGTGGGGTCATATGACTCGTGCAACCTGAATCGATCACCCAGTGAGTGAGGGGGTGCATCACAACCTTCCCAACTGAACCCACATCACCCCCACTCCCTTGCACATCCTCAACCATGAGGAACATCCCAGGGTCGGCTTTACCTTGTGCACCATCACCTTGTGCACCTGAACCTTGCACAGCGCCACCGCGTGCACGTTCACCACTTGGCGGCTTCATGCCTGGAGGGGCCCATCCCTCAGGCCGGCTGAAACACTTGAACCACGGGTGTCCAGCCTTCTTGCAGTACCAGCACGCACCCTCCATTTGGGTGCTCTCCCTGCCACCAGAGCTCCCATGCCCCTCATTGTAGTCACCTCGGCCTCTCCCTCTGCCAAAGCCTCTCCCACGGCCTCGGCCTCTCCCTCCCCCTCTTCCTCTGCTGCCTCCTGCAGCTCCATACCCCTCAGCAGTTTTGTTGGCAGCACCACCTCCCGTGTGGCGTCTGCGGAAGTCCTCCTGCAGAATCTGCTGCCGTAGCCACTCAGGCGTCCATTTGTCCTGCTGAACGTTGAGGGTGGGGATGAGGTTGTCCCACGAGTTGTCGAGCACCGAGATGATCTTGGTGCACTGTTGCATCTGCGACACTTCGCTGCCCGCCGCTGCCATCCTCGCATAGGTGTCCTTGATCTTGTGAAGGACCGGTTTCACATCATCTCCCGGTTTCATGGAGAGGGCAGCCAACTCCTTCTCCAACACAATTACCATCGGCAGCGTGTTGGGCTGAATCACGTCGCGTAGCAGCTTCCATGCCTTCGGTCCGGAATCATCCAACTCCACCAAATCCTTGATGTGCTGGAACATGTCGTTGTTGACCGATTGGAGGATGAGGTCGTAAAGCACCGCGCTCTTCTCAATCCACCGATCGCGGGCATCTCCTTCCCCCGGCATCTTCTCCTCTCCCATTGCAATTTTCAGCAGCTTGTAGCGCTTGAAGGCGCTCCGCATCCGCCCGCTCCATTCCTCATAGTTGGAGCCATCCAAAGCTTCGATCTTGGATGGTGGCGGTTCACTCCTCTTCTCAGCTGCATCTCCACTCCCTTGATTCATCTCCTCTGCTCCCAATCAGAGGTTTCAGCTCCCCCTTTTGCTGGTCACAATGTAGATCCACACAATCTTCACAAGTGTCAGCGCCAACGAAATTTCGGCAGAGTTTCCCCTTAGCGGAAGTCACATCCAACCTCCAGAACTCCACTTAGGCACGCCCACAGGCCATGGTGGGTCTAAGAGGGTCTTCACACTTCAGTAGACTCCTCATAGGGTCCTTAATCAGCTCTGATACCACTTGTTATAGATTAAGGACGGAGTCTATGAAGATTAGGGGCTGAAATATCTCAAAATCGTCAACTACAATTCTGGACAGAAAAGTCGTCGTCACAAGAAACGTCGTCGACGAAAGGTCCACTGTTAGAATTCTTTCAAACTCGAGTATGTTGTAGCCCTTGACCGTGGCTATCCTTCCCAATTTGAATAGTATCAAAATATGGAGTATAACTCGAGTTATGAACTTCGGCGCACTAGGGGGTATGCTGCCATAGAAAACGTAACTCAATCACAATGATCTCACAAGTTCACACAAGAGAATTGAAGTAGCACTAAACCAGGTGGAAGGGATGAGGAGGACGAGAGGGAAGGTCCCAAGGAGTCCCCAACCAAAGGAAACTCCATGCCACACAATTCCCTTCCCCATAGGCAACCCAACTTTGACCTTTGTCACTATCCCAACCTCCACAATCCACCTCAACCCAACTTGGCCACACTTGCCAACCTGGTTTGGTTTCTCCCAACCATTTGGCAGCAACTACAGTAGAAAAGACGAATTTCCCAACCCCCAAAAGTCTGTACCCCATATTGAGTCAACCCCACAACTTCCCACAGTTGCCACAATCAAATATGAAAAGCATACGAACTCCAACGTTCGTAACTTTCTTGTTCGTGCTCCGATTGAAGCGATACTTGGTTCGTCGGAAAGCTCTTGAGCAGAGGAGTCACTTCAGATATCTGCTCAAGCCAAATAACAATCACACACACACTCAGAAAAACCAAACCGCACAAAACACAAATTCTTGCACACACTCACAACACGCATGCAACGCACGAACATATGATGGGAGGCAGACAGACATGAATGCGAATGGTAGCATCACTCAACAAGATCGAGCGCTACAAGTCTAGGCTTGTAGCCAAGGGGTACCAGCAGAAGGAGAAGGTGGACTTCAAGGAGCTGTTTGCCCCTGTGGTGAAGCCGACGACGCTGCGAACCCTATTCGCGGGAGCCGCCATCAAAGGATGGGTAGTAAAGCAAATGGACATCGTAACGGCATTCCTTAACGGCATCCTTGAGGAGGAGATTTTTATGGCGCAGCCAGAGGGGTTTGATGATGGTAGTGGCAGAGTGTGGAAGCTGAAGAAGGCCCTCTATGGGCTGAAGCAGGCCCCTAGGCAATGGTACATGAAGCTGCGCGAAGTGTTGGAGGGGATCGGCTTCACTCCCTCAACGGCCGATCACTCCTTGTTCATGCTTGGCGAGGGGGAGCAGAGGAGTTTCATGGTGGTTTATGTGGATGACATCCTCATTTTCTCACCCTCTTCTGACCTTGTGAAGGAGGTGATGCTGAAGCTTCAAGACAAGTTCAACTGCAAGGCCCTTGGTGACGTGAGCTTCTACCTTGGGCTCCACATCGAACGAGATGTGGAGAAGCGGTGCATGCGGGTGCATCAACGAAAGTACCTGGAGGCATTGGCTGCCAACTTTGGGCAGAGTGAAGGCCATGTGGCTACACCCTTTCCCTCTGGGTTCAAGTGTGTGAAGGGACCAGAGGAGGAGAGCGTTGGTGAAGAGGAGAGGCGCCGATTTCACTCGTTGGTGGGCAGCCTCATGTATGCGGCGGTAAACACCCGACTGGACGTCGCGTTTGCTACCGGGAAGCTGGCTAGGGTTGTGCAATGCCCTAATGAGGAGCAGGTAGCAGCTGGAATGAGGGTGGCCAAGTATCTTGGCCAAACACCGACCGTTGGGCTGCAATACTCGGCGGCGGCACAAAGGCGCCAAAAGGGCGCGGATGGTGTTGAACCCGGGCGTTTGTTCCTCACCGCCTACTCGGATGCTTCATATGCATCAGAACCAGAGGACATGACAAGTGTGGGAGGCTTCATATGCTGTGTTGGTGGAGGCCCAACTGCTTGGGAGAGCAAGAAGCAGGTTGACCAAGCTTTGAGCTCGGTGGAGTCCGAGTACATGGCACTCTTCCGTGCCGTACGGGAGATTGTGTGGCAGCGGCGTTTGTTGGCTGAATTGGGGGAGGAGCAGCAAGGACCTACCCCACTGTACTGTGACAGCCAGGGTGCCATTGCTCTTGCTAAGAACCCTGTGTTGCATGGACTCACGAAGCACATGAGGGTGAAGTGGCATTGGACGAGGAGCATGGTAACCGCGGGTGAAGTTGAGTTGCGCTACGTGAAGACCACGGGGCAGCCGGCTGACATGATGACCAAGAGGCTGGTGGAGCAGCAGCATTGGAAGTGTTGCAAGCTGGCTGGGATGGCTCTGAACTGAGAGAGCAACATATCCTAAGGCCAACAATCCGAGGGGGAGTTTGTTGGTGCAACCCTACGGTTTGCACTCGGCTTGTTGTCCGTGTGCGTGAATGTGTGTGTATATGGAATGGTATGAGGGCATGGGATAATAAATATTTCATGCTTATAATTGTGTATGAATGTTGAGTCATGATGTCGAGTGTGTGTGTCGAGTCAATAGCGAGTTATCGCTAGACGCGTGTTACGCGGTCGTTTATGTCTCGCGCGCGGTTTCTATTTTGTCGTGCGCGGTTTCTATTTTGTCCTGTGTCGAACGTTCGGCGTGTCGCAGGTGTGTGCAGCAGACCCATCAAGAACTCAAGGATGAGTTTGTGATGAAGAGCCCAAGCCTTGGTGTCAAGCCTCAAGTGATTTCGAAGCTCGCCAAAAGGGTACACCTCAAGATATTGAAGATACTTGCATTACTTTGTGTAGTGTAACATTTCACTTGGTGTAGGCCCTAGTGAAGGGTAGTTTCGAGACCCTTCGTGGTTGGGGACAGTGTAGCACTGTTCCACATCACTGTACCTCGGCTCTTGGGGTTTGTAGGAGCTGGGAGTCATTCCCAACTCGTAACTCTTCCTATCTTGTGTTCTAAGACTATAGTGGCTGCCATAGTACCGTTCGTTCAAACCGACGCTGTGTCGTCAATTCTTTATCAAATCGTGCAATCTAAATTGCTAATTGTAGACGACGTGAAGACGCTCCAGATCCAATTTGAATCAAGTCATTTGCAGCTGTGAGCAGAACGCTATCAACGTTTGAAGCCGCTGTGCAGAAATCCGTCTGTGCTCTCTATCTTTCGTTTTAGGCACATTCAAGCCTATTGTGACTATAACAGTCCGACGTGGTGACCACCCGGTTGTCGACGGCGTCGAGGAGTTCCCAGCCCTTGCTCTCCTCTGACACGCCGAGGTGGAGGCCCCACCGGGCCTTCGGCTTCAGCTTCCCACCACGCTGCTGCTCGGGGACGAGGAACTGCGCCTTGCAGCCCCACACGAGCGCCAGCGACAAGTCGGGCGTCTTCCCGGTCAACAGCTGGTACGGTGTCGTCCCCGGCAGTAGTGTCGACCTCTCCAGGCAGTTGCGGACCCAGACGGCCTGCCGCAGGGCGAGGTGCCACAAGTGGTGCTGCACGCCCATGTGCAGCAGCATCGTCCGCACCGACTCCACGACCGTCCTCATCTCCCGCTCCACCATACCGTTCTGCTGCGGAGTGTAGGGGCAGGTCAAGTCATGGATGATCCCCTTGCCGTTCACGAAGTCGGTGAAGTGCTTCCTGAGGAACTCCCCTCCCCGGTCATAGCGCAGCATCAACACCGACCGCTTCGTCTGCCGCTCAGCCACCGCCAGTCACTGCACGAACTCCTGCAGCGCATCCGACTTCTTGGCAACCGGCCTCACCCAGACATAGCGGGTCATGCGGCCCTTCTGCAGCAAGAAGTACAGGCTGCCGTCCTTGGCAGCCACGCGGAATGGCCCGCACAAGTCGATGTGCACGACGGCCAGCACGTCGTCGGCGTCGGAGCCCTTGTCGGGGAAGGTGTGCCGCGCCAGCTTCCTGCCGACGCACGTAACACACGGTGAGTCGGCGCCCGACGCTGACTTGAGGTTCAACTTAGTGGCGACCCCGTGCTTCGCCGAGCTCCGGATCATGTCCATGCCGACGTGTGCAAGCCTCGCATGCAGCCTGTCCGGCGTCGACGTCGTAGCCGAGACTATCGCCCGCAGGGCCACAACCTCCGCCGTCGGCGTTGTCGACTTCGCCGAGCAGAACCGTAGGTCGGTGCAGAAGACGCGTCCGGTGTAGGACGCCCGACCGAGGACGTCCCCCACCGCCGAGACGAGCAACATCTTGTCGCGGTCCCCCTGCAGCTTCACGCCGTTCTCCTTCAGCTGGCCGGTCGAGAGCACGTTCGCTCGCACGCCCGGGACGTACAGTACGTCGGGGATGAGCACCCGCCTCCCAGCTGCTCCACGCAGGGCGACGTCGCCCCGGCCTTGGACGTCCTGCAATGCCCCGTCGAAGCCACGCACGTGCTTCATATCTCCGCTCGGCCCCAGGTCGACGAAGGCGTCCTTCGTCGCCATCAGGTGGTGCGAGCAGCCAATGTCGAGGAGGACCACCGCCGGATCCGCCTGCACCGTTGCGGCCACCACCTGGAAGTCCTTGCCAGCTTCTGGCGCCAGCGGGACGGTCAACTCCACCACGCCGACTAGGGAGCACGGCGCGTCCTTGTCGTCGCGCTTCTTGCTGCCAGCAGAGAAGTCGGCGTCCTTCGCCGAGGTCGACGACTTGGTCGACTGCTTCTCCTTGCGCGGCTGGTTTCCTCCATGGCGTGGAGGATTGCTGTCAGACCTCCCGCGGCCTCCCTTGGCATCGTCGTCGTTGAAGTGACTGCGGTCGAGACATTCGAAGGAGAGGTGGTCGTGGGTCGCCGCACAACCAGCACTCCCGACGTCGACTTCCTCCTCCACGACCGCTCTCCTTGGCCGATTTCTGTTTGTCGGCGTCCTTGGTCGACTTCCAGCCACTGCTACCACCACCGCCAGACAGCCCGCGCTGCCCTGGTCGACCACCTTGGGTCGCCGGGGCGGCGAAGTTCACCTGTGCCAGGAGCTCCTGGGATCGCTCAGCCTCCTGCATCGCCTCGTCCTGCAAGATGTACGAGGTCAAGGTGTCCTCGTTGAGCGTCGCCCGCGTGCTCGGCGCCATTGACAGCCACTTCAGTAGGTTGTAGCTGCTCGGGAGTCCCTGAACGACGTGCGTGACGTACGACGCCGTCGAGTACTGCGCCGGCCATCCTTATGGTGGCGAGAATTCGCCGGGCTCGGTTGCAGTAGTCGGTCGCAGTCTCCTGGTAGCCCATACGCAGGTGCATCAGCTGCCCCTCAAGCTGGGCGATGAACAAGTCGCCGGTGACTTGGTAGTTCGCCTCGATGAAATGCCACGCCCGGTCGCCGGCGTCGAGGTACTCCCGGCACCACTTCAAGGCAATCTGCACGCCCGGCAAGCAGCACCTCGAGACGACCGTGAAGGTCAACAGCTGCACAGCGTGAAACTCTGCACGCAGGTCAGGGTAGATCTCCTCCGGCGTCACCACGGTGCCACGGGCGAAGCCGATCAGCCTGGCCATCTCCAGCTGGGGCTCAATAACTTCCTTCCACGTGAGTATGTCGGGTCGACCGACCAGCGGGGGGGGTGACTAAGATCCTGTCCGGCGTAAACTTGAAGTAGCCGTAGCTCGGTGCAATCCCGCTCGCTGTCACGTGGGTCGCCGATGTGAGGATCTAGGATCGAGCTCAGAAAAGATAGTTTGAATTGAATGAATCACCTGGGTACAACACGAGGCTATATATAGGCTCGACACAAGGCCCAGTAACCAGGTGTTACGCGAAGGTTCTGAGGGTCGCGAAGCGTCCCGAACAGAGCCTTCCTGAATTCGGTAGAAGGCAATTCGGAAAAGCCAAAATTCGATGCACGCAACCTAGCTCGGTGCTATAAGTATAATAAAATATAGGAAAGCACCTAGCCTAGGAAATCAAGCAATTCATGCATGCATATAATTATCCTATGCTAGAAATAGCATAATAAAGTAAAGGCAAGCAAGCATAGCTGGCATAAGCCGTCGTACTCTCACACGTCCCCCCCTCAAAGCTGGGTGGCGTGAGATACATCCTGCTTGACAAGATAGTCCTTGAGAGCACGGCGTGCGTTGCCCATATCATCTTCTGCAACCCAGCTGTCATCAGTGGGGTCGTATCCCTTCCAGCGTATCAGGAACTCGAGGGTCTTGTCAAACATTATATGTTCATATTGTGTAGGCTATAGTGGGTTTAGCCTTAGGGGGTACAGCTTTGTTAGGGTTTCCTACTTGTATCCCCCTCCTACCTAGTTTCATCTATTTCTCGTTCTATTCTGGATTCTAACATGGTATCACGAGCCTAGGTTGCTACCTAGGACCGCTTTCTACTATGGGCCCACTATTCCGCTAGAAGCGCCCTCGTGCGCCCTTCCTTACGTGCGCCCTCGTGCGCCTTTCTCTGCTAGTGCGCCTTCGTGCGCCCTCGTGCGCCCTCGTGCGCCCTCGTGCGCCTTTCTCTGCTAGTGCGCCTTCGTGCGCCTTCGTGCGCCCTCGTGCGCCCTCGTGCGCCTTCGTGCGCCCTCGTGCGCCCTCGTGCGCCCTCGTGCGCCCTCGTGCGCCCTCGTGCGCCCTCGTGCGCCCTCGTGCGCCCTCGTGCGCCCTCGTGCGCCCTCGTGCACCCTCGAGCGCCCTCGTGCGCCCTCGAGCCGCCCCTGCAGGTCCGTCAGGCACCCGAGCCGCCTCTGCAGACCCGTCAGGCCCCCCCCGAGCCGCCTCTGCAGGCCCGTCAGGCTCGAGAGCCGCCCCTGCAGACTCGTCAGGCCCGCGCGCAGCCTCTGCCCGACCGCGCGCCGCCCCTGCAGGCTCTCGCCGCCCGCCGCGTCGCCCTGCCCGCGGCGTCGCCGCCTGCCCGCGGCGTCGTCACCTGCCCGCGACGTAGCCCCTGCCCGCGGCGTCGTCGCCTGCCCGCGGCGTCGTCGCCTGCCCGCGGCGTCGTCGCCTGCCTACGGCGTCGTCGCCTGCCCGCGACGTAGCCCCTGCCCGCGACGTCGTCGCCTGCTCGCGGCGTCGTCGCCTGCCCGCGGCGTCGTCGCCTGCCCGCGGCGTCGTCACCTGCTCGCCGCGTCGCCCTGCCCGCGGCGTCGCCACCTGCTCGCGGCGTCGCCCTGCTCGCGGCGTCGTCACCTGCTCGCCGCGTCGCCCTGCCCGCCGCGTCGCCCTGCTCGCGGCGTCGTCACCTGCTCGCCGCGTCGCCCTGCCCGCGGCGTCGTCACCTTCCCGCCACGTCGCCCTGCCCGCGGCGTCGCCACCTGCCCGCCGCGTCGCCCTGCTCGCCACGTCGCCCTGACCTAATCCGCGCCTGGCCTCTGGAGCAGCCGCCCCTGGCCACTGGAGCAGCCGCCACTGCAGGAGCCGCCCCTCGCCCCTGGAGCAGCCGCCCCTGCAGCAGCCGCCCCTGGCCCCTGGAGCAACCACCGCTGCAGCAGCCGCCCCTGGCCCCTGGAGCAGCCGCCCCTGGCCCCTGGAGCAGCCGCCACTGCAGCAGCCGCCCCTGGCACCTGGAGCAGCTGCCGTCGCGGCCCGGCCTCGCCGTGCAGCAGCTGCCGCGGAGCTCCCTGCTGCGGCCCGGCCCCGCCCTGCAGTTGTAGCGGCCCCGCCGTCGCCACCGTCTTGCGCCTGCCGCGCCGACCACTGGTGAGCATTGCCCTGCCAGCACTGCTACCGCTGCTACTGCTGCTACTGCCTTTTCTACTCCCACTGCTACTGCTCCTGCTGTTACTGCTGTTACTCCCGCTACTGCTACTATTGCTGCTTCTGGGGTGGCCAGATGCAGCTCCAGGGCCGTGCGCGTGAGTCCCTCACGCCCCAGCAGCTTCGTGAGTGGTACGCTAGTTGGGGCTGTCGGGGTGGCCGTAGTGGTAGTCGCTCTGGAGTGGGTCGGTCGGGAGCTTCTGGTAGTGGACAGGTGCAGCTGCCGTGTCCTCTTTCGCCCCAGCAGCTTCGTGAGTGGTACGCCAGTTGGGGCTGTCGGGGTGGCCGTAGTGGTAGTCGCTCTGGAGTGCGTCGTTCGGGAGCTTCTGGTAGTGGACAGGTGCAGCTGCCGTGTCCTGTGAGTGAGGCTGCCGCTCTAGGTGCTAGTGCGTCTGTTGCCCTAGGTGCTGGTGAGGCTACCACTCCCGGTACTCGCGTGTCTGCTACCCCAGGTGCTGGTGAGGCTGCTGCTCTAGGTGCTAGTGAGTCTGCGCCCCCTGGTACTGAGTCGACTGAGGCACTGCACACCTTCACTCTGGACTCAGGTGCTTCTCGCTGTTTCTTTCGTGATCGCACTGCCCTTGAGCCGCTTGCTCGGCCAGTTGCTGTCTCCCTCGCTGACCCCTCTGGGGGTCCGGTCATTGCGACCTCCTCCACTGTCCTTCCTTGTCCTGCGGTCCCGTCGGGCACACTGTCAGGTCTCCACCTCCCCTCGTTCTCTACGAACTTGGTGGCGGGTTGTGCGCTCCAGGACGGGGGTGTTCACCAGTTCACCCCTGCCTACGAGCGCGTGACACACTGCACGTGTGCTCGGACGGGCCGTCACCTGGCTACCTTCACTCGGCAGCCGGGGTCGGACCTGTACACACTGACCACTGAGTCCCCTCAGGTAGCTGCGTCTGCGTCTGCGTCAGGTCAGCTGTCGGCCCCCTGCTCGTGTCGCTCTCTGGCGCACGAGACCGTCCTCTGGCACCACCGACTTGGTCACCCGTCCGTGCAGCGCCTTCGTGCCATGCACAAACGGTACCTTGTCTCTGGTCTTCCCAGGGTTCTCCCTCCCCTCCCACCCTCGCCTGCTCCTCCCTGTCTTCCCTGTGTCGAGGGGCGGCAGCGCGCCGCTCCTCACTCCTCCTCGTTTCCCCCGACGACTGCTCCCTTGCAGACGCTCCACATGGACGTGTGGGGCCCAGCCCGCGTCCGTGGTCAGGGTCAGGAGAGGTACTTCCTGATAGTTGTTGACGACTACTCGCGCTACACCACGGTCTTCCCCTTGCGCACCAAGGGTCAGGTCCCTGATGTTTTGATCCCTTGGATCCGCGCTTCTCGTCTCCAGCTCAGCGAGCGTTTCCACTCGGACTTTCCTGTCCTACGCCTGCACTCTGACAGAGGTGGTGAGTTCTCCTCCGACCTCTTGGCAGCCTACTGTGCGGAGCACGGCATCCGCCAGTCGTTCACGCTTCCGGCCTCTCCACAGAAGAATGGGGTTGCTGAGCGCCACATTGGCTTGGTCATGGAGGTCGCTCGTACCTCCTTGATCCATGCGGCTGCCCCCCACTTTTTGTGGCCGTTTGCAGTCCGATACGCTGCGCATCAGCTCAACCTCTGGCCCCGTGTCTCCGTTCCAGAGACTTCGCCGACACTGCGTTGGATAGGAGAGGTTGGCGATGCGTCACGCTTTCGGGTCTGGGGATCTCGAGCCTTTGTTCGCGATACGTCCGCGGACAAGCTCTCCTCCCGCGCTGTTCCTTGTGTCTTCCTTGGCTTTGTCCCGGACGCGTCTGGTTGGCAGTTTTACCACCCCACCTCGCGCCGTGTCCTGCCTTCTCAGGACGTCACTTTCGACGAGTCCGTCCCCTACTACCGCCTCTTCCCCTACCGCACTGCCCCGCTTCCCCCCCCGCCTCTCTTCCTCGCGCCAGGTGCTGCTGTGGTAGACCCCCTCCCCCCTCAGGGTGCCGCTCCCTCAGGTGTGTCCCAGGTAGACCCGGTTGAGCCTGTCGAGGTAGCTGTCGACTCTCGTCCTGCTAGGGGTGCTGAGCCTGAGGGTGCTGAGCCTGAGCGTGCGGAGCCTGGGGGTGCGGAGCCTGGGGGTGCGGAGCCTGGGGTTGCGGAGTCTGGGGGTGCGGAGCCTGGGGTTGCGGAGTCTGGGGGTGCTGAGCCTGGGGGTGCGGAGCCTGCGGGTGCTGAGTCTGGGGGTGCTGAGTCTGGAGGTACTGAGCCTGGGAGTGCTACACCTGGAGGAGCTCTCTCCTCACAGCAGCTGCGTGAGTGGTACTTACAGTACTGCAGCCTCAGGAGAGGTGCTTCTGGAGCCAGGAGTACTGCTGGAGCTGGTGCTAGTGCTTCCCCTCCTAGGCGGGAGCTGCCCTCTCCCCAGCGACTCCGAGAGTGGTACGCACGCGCTGCAGTCTTCGTAGTGGCGCTCCTAGTGTCGCGGACCCAGCTGCTGGAGGTTCTGCTGCTGGCGGTGCTTCTGGCGCTGCTGGAGGTGCTGCTGGTGCTGGAGCTGCTGGTGCTGCTGACGCTGCTGGAGGTGCTGCTGGTGCTGGTGGTACTGCTGGTGCTGCTGGAGCTGCTGGAGGTGCTGCTGGTGCTGGGGCTGCTGGAGCTGCTGGAGGTGCTGCTTCTTCTGGAGGTGCTGCTGGTGCTGCGGACTCTGGAGTTGGAGCTGCTGCTGGTGCTGAGGACCCGGGCGTTGGAGCTGCTGCTGGTGCTGCGGACCCGGGCGTTGGAGTTGCTGCTGGTGCTGCGGACCCTGGAGTCGGAGCTGCTGCTGGTGCTGAGGACCCTGGAGGTGGAGCTGCTGCTGGTGCTGAGGACCCTGGCGCTGGTGTCTCTGCTGGTTCTGGAGACGCTGCGCGGCCGCGGCCGTACTTCGTTCCGCTTTTTCAGCAGGTTCTTGGTCAGCCTCCTCCTCCTTGTCCTCCTCCCTCCTTAGAGTGTCCTCCGTCTGTCCATTCGCAGTCAGAGTTACCGTCTGCCTCCCCTCTCCCTGGTCCTTCTCCTTACACTGGTCCGACTGGAGGTCTTACGGAGCGTCGTGAGCCTGAGTCTCGTCCTGCGTCGCCTGAGTCTCGTCGAGCGTCGCCTGTTCGTGCTGCTCACACTGGTCGTCGCGTCCCGCGTCAGCGTCCTCCTGCTGTCCCAGGCACTCACCAGATGGCGCTTCGTCCTTCCACTGCTCCCCAGCGTGTCCCTCTCCCGGCTCCTCCTGCGTCCTCTCTTCCTGTTCTTGCTGACCCTGAGTCTGACTCTCTTCGTGCTGCCAGTCCTACTGTCACGCGTCTCCTGGCTACTGTTGTCACTGACCCTTCCTTTGAGTCCACTGCTGCGTCTGCCTTAGTTGCCGAGCTTGTCGACTTTGCTGCCACTTGTCGTCTAGACTACGCCGCTAGCCTAGTTGCTGAGTCTGAGTCTGTCTGTCCTCCGTCCGTCGGGGGTGAGTGTGCTCTTGGCACGGACGTCCTTGAGGACAGGCAGGAGGAGTTTGAGTGCTTTGCCGCTGCTTTACCTCATCTCGTGTCCATGCTAGTTGCCCCTGAGGGAGACCCGGATGCACCAGACATCCCGACTCCGTGCTCTTACGCAGAGGCGATAGAGGGTCCCTACTCCTCTCAGTGGCAGACAGCCATGGACGCAGAGATGGCTTCCTGGAAGTCCACAGGCACCTACGTCGACGAGGTTCCCCCACCTGGGGCGAACATCGTCAGTGGCATGTGGATTTTCAGGGTGAAGCGGCCGCCGGGTTCTCCGCCTGTCTTCAAGGCGTGTTACGTTGCACGAGGCTTCAGTCAGCGAGAGGGAGTTGACTTCTTCCAGACCTTCTCCCCGACCCCGAAGATGACCACTCTTCGGGTTCTGCTGCACGTCGCCGCTCAGCGTGACTACGAGCTCCACTCTCTTGACTTCAGCACTGCTTTCCTACAGGGCAGCCTGCACGAGGAGATCTGGCTGCGCCGCCCACCTGGCTTCACTGGGTCGTTCCCTCCTGGTACCCAGTGGAGCCTCCGGCGGCCTGTCTACGGTCTCCGACAGGCGCCACGTGAGTGGCACAACACACTGAGGACTACAGTTGCGGCTCTTGGGTTTGCTCCTTCTACTGCTGACCCGTCGCTGTTTCTACGCACCGACACCTCGCTGCCGCCGTTCTACATCCTCGTGTACGTCGACGACTTGGTCTTTGCCACTGCAGACACTGCGGCACTCGCCCACGTGAAGTCGGAGCTGCAGAAGAGACACACGTGCACAGACCTGGGTAAACTGACAAGCTATCTTGGCTTGCGGATCACCCGGGACAGAGCACGGCGCACCATCACCTTGACTCAGTCACACATGGTGCAGCAGGTCCTTCAGCGCTTCCGCTTCACGTACTCCTCGCCTCAGCCCACTCCTCTGCCTACCGGTCACTTGCTCTCAGCTCTGCCTTCGGATGAGTCCGTAGAGCCGAGTGGCCCGTATCCAGAGCTTGTGGGCTGCCTCATGTACCTGATGACCTGCACTCGACCTGACCTTGCATACCCTCTTAGCATCCTTGCACGCTATGTCGCTCCTGGCCGTCACCGGAAGGAGCACATGGATGCCGCTAAGAGGGTGTTGCGCTACTTGTGCAGTACGTCGGGCATGGGGCTAGTGCTTGGAGGACGAGACCGAGTTGTACTCACTGGGCACTCAGACGCGTCTTGGGCTGACGACCAGGCTACTCAGCGGTCGTCTCAGGGTTACACCTTCAGCCTTGGCTCTGGTTCAGTTTCTTGGCGTTCTACACGCTCGTCTTCTGTTCTCAGCTCCAGTTGTGAGGCTGAGATCTACGCCATAGCCATGGCTGCACAGGAGTTACGCTGGCTCATCAGCGCTTCTGTACTGTTCTAGGCCTCGTGCCTACTGGGCCTCACTTGCTTACTTATTGACTCTGCTTGTACTGTGATCTCTATATATGTACCTGCTTGTTTACTCTTGCTAGGTTGTGATCACTGTATCTCTTGTCATACTATCAACCTGCATGTGAACTGGTCTTGTGACCACTTGCTTGTGCTCAGAATTTGTGTGGTTTCCTTGAGATCCACCCTGAGCTTGCTTTGCTTTGCTTTGACTGGTCTTGTGACCATCTGGTTGTCTCCCACTTAGCCTATGGGGGTGTGTCAAACATTATATGTTCATATTGTGTAGGCTATAGTGGGTTTAGCCTTAGGGGGTACAGCTTTGTTAGGGTTTCCTACTTGTATCCCCCTCCTACCTAGTTTCATCTATTTCTCGTTCTATTCTGGATTCTAACATGGTATCACGAGCCTAGGTTGCTACCTAGGACCGCTTTCTACTATGGGCCCACTATTCCGCTAGAAGCGCCCTCGTGCGCCCTTCCTTACGTGCGCCCTCGTGCGCCTTTCTCTGCTAGTGCGCCTTCGTGCGCCCTCGTGCGCCCTCGTGCGCCCTCGTGCGCCTTCGTGCGCCCTCGTGCGCCCTCGTGCGCCCTCGTGCACCCTCGAGCGCCCTCGTGCGCCCTCGAGCCGCCCCTGCAGGTCCGTCAGGCCCCCGAGCCGCCTCTGCAGACCCGTCAGGCCCCCCCCGAGCCGCCTCTGCAGGCCCGTCAGGCTCGAGAGCCGCCCCTGCAGACTCGTCAGGCCCGCGCGCAGCCTCTGCCCGACCGCGCGCCGCCCCTGCAGGCTCTCGCCGCCCGCCGCGTCGCCCTGCCCGCGGCGTCGCCGCCTGCCCGCGGCGTCGTCACCTGCCCGCGACGTAGCCCCTGCCCGCGGCGTCGTCGCCTGCCCGCGGCGTCGTCGCCTGCCCGCGGCGTCGTCGCCTGCCTGCGGCGTCGTCGCCTGCCCGCGACGTAGCCCCTGCCCGCGACGTCGTCGCCTGCTCGCGGCGTCGTCGCCTGCCCGCGGCGTCGTCGCCTGCCCGCGGCGTCGTCACCTGCTCGCCGCGTCGCCCTGCCCGCGGCGTCGCCACCTGCTCGCGGCGTCGCCCTGCTCGCGGCGTCGTCACCTGCTCGCCGCGTCGCCCTGCCCGCCGCGTCGCCCTGCTCGCGGCGTCGTCACCTGCTCGCCGCGTCGCCCTGCCCGCGGCGTCGTCACCTTCCCGCCACGTCGCCCTGCCCGCGGCGTCGCCACCTGCCCGCCGCGTCGCCCTGCTCGCCACGTCGCCCTGACCTAATCCGCGCCTGGCCTCTGGAGCAGCCGCCCCTGGCCACTGGAGCAGCCGCCACTGCAGGAGCCGCCCCTCGCCCCTGGAGCAGCCGCCCCTGCAGCAGCCGCCCCTGGCCCCTGGAGCAACCACCGCTGCAGCAGCCGCCCCTGGCCCCTGGAGCAGCCGCCCCTGGCCCCTGGAGCAGCCGCCACTGCAGCAGCCGCCCCTGGCACCTGGAGCAGCTGCCGTCGCGGCCCGGCCTCGCCGTGCAGCAGCTGCCGCGGAGCTCCCTGCTGCGGCCCGGCCCCGCCCTGCAGTTGTAGCGGCCCCGCCGTCGCCACCGTCTTGCGCCTGCCGCGCCGACCACTGGTGAGCATTGCCCTGCCAGCACTGCTACCGCTGCTACTGCTGCTACTGCCTTTTCTACTCCCACTGCTACTGCTCCTGCTGTTACTGCTGTTACTCCCGCTACTGCTACTATTGCTGCTTCTGGGGTGGCCAGATGCAGCTCCAGGGCCGTGCGCGTGAGTCCCTCACGCCCCAGCAGCTTCGTGAGTGGTACGCTAGTTGGGGCTGTCGGGGTGGCCGTAGTGGTAGTCGCTCTGGAGTGGGTCGGTCGGGAGCTTCTGGTAGTGGACAGGTGCAGCTGCCGTGTCCTCTTTCGCCCCAGCAGCTTCGTGAGTGGTACGCCAGTTGGGGCTGTCGGGGTGGCCGTAGTGGTAGTCGCTCTGGAGTGCGTCGTTCGGGAGCTTCTGGTAGTGGACAGGTGCAGCTGCCGTGTCCTGTGAGTGAGGCTGCCGCTCTAGGTGCTAGTGCGTCTGTTGCCCTAGGTGCTGGTGAGGCTACCACTCCCGGTACTCGCGTGTCTGCTACCCCAGGTGCTGGTGAGGCTGCTGCTCTAGGTGCTAGTGAGTCTGCGCCCCCTGGTACTGAGTCGACTGAGGCACTGCACACCTTCACTCTGGACTCAGGTGCTTCTCGCTGTTTCTTTCGTGATCGCACTGCCCTTGAGCCGCTTGCTCGGCCAGTTGCTGTCTCCCTCGCTGACCCCTCTGGGGGTCCGGTCATTGCGACCTCCTCCACTGTCCTTCCTTGTCCTGCGGTCCCGTCGGGCACACTGTCAGGTCTCCACCTCCCCTCGTTCTCTACGAACTTGGTGGCGGGTTGTGCGCTCCAGGACGGGGGTGTTCACCAGTTCACCCCTGCCTACGAGCGCGTGACACACTGCACGTGTGCTCGGACGGGCCGTCACCTGGCTACCTTCACTCGGCAGCCGGGGTCGGACCTGTACACACTGACCACTGAGTCCCCTCAGGTAGCTGCGTCTGCGTCTGCGTCAGGTCAGCTGTCGGCCCCCTGCTCGTGTCGCTCTCTGGCGCACGAGACCGTCCTCTGGCATCACCGACTTGGTCACCCGTCCGTGCAGCGCCTTCGTGCCATGCACAAACGGTACCTTGTCTCTGGTCTTCCCAGGGTTCTCCCTCCCCTCCCACCCTCGCCTGCTCCTCCCTGTCTTCCCTGTGTCGAGGGGCGGCAGCGCGCCGCTCCTCACTCCTCCTCGTTTCCCCCGACGACTGCTCCCTTGCAGACGCTCCACATGGACGTGTGGGGCCCAGCCCGCGTCCGTGGTCAGGGTCAGGAGAGGTACTTCCTGATAGTTGTTGACGACTACTCGCGCTACACCACGGTCTTCCCCTTGCGCACCAAGGGTCAGGGGCTGCTGGAGCTGCTGGAGGTGCTGCTGGTGCTGGGGCTGCTGGAGCTGCTGGAGGTGCTGCTTCTTCTGGAGGTGCTGCTGGTGCTGCGGACTCTGGAGTTGGAGCTGCTGCTGGTGCTGAGGACCCGGGCGTTGGAGCTGCTGCTGGTGCTGCGGACCCGGGCGTTGGAGTTGCTGCTGGTGCTGCGGACCCTGGAGTCGGAGCTGCTGCTGGTGCTGAGGACCCTGGAGGTGGAGCTGCTGCTGGTGCTGAGGACCCTGGCGCTGGTGTCTCTGCTGGTTCTGGAGACGCTGCGCGGCCGCGGCCGTACTTCGTTCCGCTTTTTCAGCAGGTTCTTGGTCAGCCTCCTCCTCCTTGTCCTCCTCCCTCCTTAGAGTGTCCTCCGTCTGTCCATTCGCAGTCAGAGTTACCGTCTGCCTCCCCTCTCCCTGGTCCTTCTCCTTACACTGGTCCGACTGGAGGTCTTACGGAGCGTCGTGAGCCTGAGTCTCGTCCTGCGTCGCCTGAGTCTCGTCGAGCGTCGCCTGTTCGTGCTGCTCACACTGGTCGTCGCGTCCCGCGTCAGCGTCCTCCTGCTGTCCCAGGCACTCACCAGATGGCGCTTCGTCCTTCCACTGCTCCCCAGCGTGTCCCTCTCCCGGCTCCTCCTGCGTCCTCTCTTCCTGTTCTTGCTGACCCTGAGTCTGACTCTCTTCGTGCTGCCAGTCCTACTGTCACGCGTCTCCTGGCTACTGTTGTCACTGACCCTTCCTTTGAGTCCACTGCTGCGTCTGCCTTAGTTGCCGAGCTTGTCGACTTTGCTGCCACTTGTCGTCTAGACTACGCCGCTAGCCTAGTTGCTGAGTCTGAGTCTGTCTGTCCTCCGTCCGTCGGGGGTGAGTGTGCTCTTGGCACGGACGTCCTTGAGGACAGGCAGGAGGAGTTTGAGTGCTTTGCCGCTGCTTTACCTCATCTCGTGTCCATGCTAGTTGCCCCTGAGGGAGACCCGGATGCACCAGACATCCCGACTCCGTGCTCTTACGCAGAGGCGATAGAGGGTCCCTACTCCTCTCAGTGGCAGACAGCCATGGACGCAGAGATGGCTTCCTGGAAGTCCACAGGCACCTACGTCGACGAGGTTCCCCCACCTGGGGCGAACATCGTCAGTGGCATGTGGATTTTCAGGGTGAAGCGGCCGCCGGGTTCTCCGCCTGTCTTCAAGGCGTGTTACGTTGCACGAGGCTTCAGTCAGCGAGAGGGAGTTGACTTCTTCCAGACCTTCTCCCCGACCCCGAAGATGACCACTCTTCGGGTTCTGCTGCACGTCGCCGCTCAGCGTGACTACGAGCTCCACTCTCTTGACTTCAGCACTGCTTTCCTACAGGGCAGCCTGCACGAGGAGATCTGGCTGCGCCGCCCACCTGGCTTCACTGGGTCGTTCCCTCCTGGTACCCAGTGGAGCCTCCGGCGGCCTGTCTACGGTCTCCGACAGGCGCCACGTGAGTGGCACAACACACTGAGGACTACAGTTGCGGCTCTTGGGTTTGCTCCTTCTACTGCTGACCCGTCGCTGTTTCTACGCACCGACACCTCGCTGCCGCCGTTCTACATCCTCGTGTACGTCGACGACTTGGTCTTTGCCACTGCAGACACTGCGGCACTCGCCCACGTGAAGTCGGAGCTGCAGAAGAGACACACGTGCACAGACCTGGGTAAACTGACAAGCTATCTTGGCTTGCGGATCACCCGGGACAGAGCACGGCGCACCATCACCTTGACTCAGTCACACATGGTGCAGCAGGTCCTTCAGCGCTTCCGCTTCACGTACTCCTCGCCTCAGCCCACTCCTCTGCCTACCGGTCACTCGCTCTCAGCTCTGCCTTCGGATGAGTCCGTAGAGCCGAGTGGCCCGTATCCAGAGCTTGTGGGCTGCCTCATGTACCTGATGACCTGCACTCGACCTGACCTTGCATACCCTCTTAGCATCCTTGCACGCTATGTCGCTCCTGGCCGTCACCGGAAGGAGCACATGGATGCCGCTAAGAGGGTGTTGCGCTACTTGTGCAGTACGTCGGGCATGGGGCTAGTGCTTGGAGGACGAGACCGAGTTGTACTCACTGGGCACTCAGACGCGTCTTGGGCTGACGACCAGGCTACTCAGCGGTCGTCTCAGGGTTACACCTTCAGCCTTGGCTCTGGTTCAGCTTCTTGGCGTTCTACACGCTCGTCTTCTGTTCTCAGCTCCAGTTGTGAGGCTGAGATCTACGCCACAGCCATGGCTGCACAGGAGTTACGCTGGCTCATCAGCGCTTCTGTACTGTTCTAGGCCTCGTGCCTACTGGGCCTCACTTGCTTACTTATTGACTCTGCTTGTACTGTGATCTCTATATATATACCTGCTTGTTTACTCTTGCTAGGTTGTGATCACTGTATCTCTTGTCATACTATCAACCTGCATATGAACTGGTCTTGTGACCACTTGCTTGTGCTCAGAATTTGTGTGGTTTCCTTGAGATCCACCCTGAGCTTGCTTTGCTTTGCTTTGACTGGTCTTGTGACCATCTGGTTGTCTCCCACTTAGCCTATGGGGGTGTGTCAAACATTATATGTTCATATTGTGTAGGCTATAGTGGGTTTAGCCTTAGGGGGTACAGCTTTGTTAGGGTTTCCTACTTGTATCCCCCTCCTACCTAGTTTCATCTATTTCTCGTTCTATTCTGGATTCTAACAGGTCTTGCCGCCGCGACGTCGATGAGAGAGAACGCGCTCCACTTCATACTCAGGTTCATCCTGGATGAGAACAGGTGGTGGTGGCGGTAGCTGCCGTCCCTGGAACTGTTGGTTGGGGTCCTTGTAGGGTTTCAGTAGCTGGACATGGAAAGCGTTGTGAAGCTTCCAGGTATCTGGTAAGCGCAAGCGGAATATAACGTGCGTCACCTGTGCCTCAACGAGAAAAGGACCACAGAAGCAAGGCCGGAGTTTGGATGGGAGGTGAGACAGGTTCAAGTTGCGCGTGTCGAGAAGCACCTGATCTCCGACTGCTACTGTGTGATCTCGTCGCTGTCGATCAGCATACTGCTTCTGGGAGGTCTGCATCGTGGTGAGTCATCGCTGAGTCTTCTCCCATAGCTGCTGCATGGTGGTGACGAAGTCATGTGCGGCTTGGACGTGTGCACGTGTGGTTGGCTGCTGAGGTGTAAGTGGTTCCTGTCCGTAACACAGGAAGAAAGAAGTTTCCCCAGTGGCCGCATGTGACGCGTTATTGTAAGCGAACTTTAGGGTCGGTAACTGTGTGTCCCAGTGGCTGACGTCGTCTTTGCAAGCTGTGAGGCAAGACCGAATCACGAAACAAGGCTCTGGAGCAATTCTCTTCGGAATGATTCAGCATCCCGCTGACCTCCCATCCCATTCGACCACATTTTTGGTCCAGTTCAGCTTGCGTGGGAAAGGGGGAGATGTGCAACGCGGCGTTTCTCCCCTCACGTGCGGCGCTAGGCGACGGGACGGAGAGAATTGCTCCAGAACCTTGTCTGGTGATTCAGTCTTGCCCTCGTGGCCTCGAATTGCTCGCGTGGCCATCAAATTCAGTGATAATTGCTCGAGTGGCCACGCCATGGGATTTTCGAGGTGTTTTTTTCCCCGGCACATTACCCTATGTTACAATCCCAAGTGGGACTTAGCGAAGGATCGCTCAAGGTTGATCGCAGAGTAGTGTTGCAGCGGAAGATTTGAATCTCAGGTCAGAGTGAATGTAAATGACTGAGTTGATAATAGCATGCATACATCGAGTTTATATAAGAGTACAGGGGAATACGAAAAGACCTAGACTAGCCATGTACTCTAAGGGGTACATTCCCTTATTACAGCAAAAACCGTGCGGCGCGGGAACCCGTTTTGAACCTGTTCCCGCTCTTTTCATTTCAAAAGTTTCTGCCTGCATCGGTCTTGGTCAGACGGTTGCTGCGTCGCTTCGACTCTTCTGACTCCTCGACTTCGTACTCGGTAGAGTCGGCTCCTGCAGCATACATGAATGCCTTACTCATAAAACTTCATATCATAACACTCCCCTTCATTCCTGGGCGCAGAGGGAGCTGACTCGCTTGACTACTACGGTGAGGTCAGAGCAGTGCTTGTACTGCTGAGGTGGCAGGCGCTTGGTGAGGAAGTCTGCTGCCATCTCAGTGGTCGGGTAGTAGGCGAGGTCAACTTTGCCTTGGTCGATTTCGTCTTTGACGAAAAAGTATCGGAGCGCGATGTGCTTCGTGCGGATCACGAAACCTGGCTTGTTCGCGATCCTGATGGCACTCTGGTTGTCGCAGTGAAGGCGAAAGGTAGGTGAAGTTGGAATTTTCGCTTCCTGCAGCAGCTCTTGCAGGTACAGCCCTTCGCGAACTGCTGCTGTCGCGGCGATGTATTCTGCTTCAGCCGATGACAGGGCAACCAGCTCCTGCTTCTGCGAGTTCCAGGAGATTGGCCCAGTTGGCTTCAGGCAAAAAATGAAGCCGGTTCGGGACCGTCGATTTTCAGGATCAGCTGCATGGTCTGCGTCCACGTAGCCGTTGAGGTTGAAGGAGGTCGTCGTCAGCGTGGAGTAGGAGAGCCCAATGTCAGGTGTGGAGATGAAGTACTGCAGGGCGCGTTCCAGGTCCAGCTGGTTCTCAGCTACTGGCTTGCGAGAATACTGCGCCAGTTGGCTAGCGATGTATGAAAGGTCGGGTCGGCAGGTGACAGAGGTATGTTGTCCGGTTTGTAGTTGGTGCTGGAGCTGCGGTAGGGAGTTGAGAGTGGTGCGGGAGAGATGTTGAAGCGTTCCCTCAGCTGCTCTGCGTACTTGGAGGCTCACAGGTGAATTGCTTCTGGCGCGTAAGTGATGTTTAACCCCAAAAACTGCTTCACTTCGGGATTGATGGTGATGTCCACGCACTGCGCCAGGTTTTCCTGAAACTGATCCAGGCGTTTGTTGCAGGTCCCTGTGTACAGCAGGTCGTCGACGTAGACTGTCAGGAGGATGTAGTCGCCGCTGAAGTGGAGACGATACATTCCCGGGTCGTGTGGGAGCTGCTTGAAGCCGATTTCGTGGAGGATTTTGTGCAGGTGCTGCTGCCAGAGGCGAGGCGCCTACTTGATCCCGTAGAGGGACTTCTTCAGTTGACAGACCCTGGGATCTCCTTCTCCGTAGGTGTGCGGCTGCTCCACAAAGATGGTGGCGTACACCAACGCGTACAAAAACGCGTTGTTTACGTCGATCTGTCGCAGTGGCAGGTGCTTTGCGGCGGCAATAGCGCGTAGAATCCGGACTGAGGTGTGGCGACTGACGGGAGCAAAGGTTTGGTCGAAGTCGATGCCGTGGCGCTGATCGTAGCCGCGTACGACCCAGCGTGCCTTGAAACGCTCGATAGTGCCGTCAGCGTTAGTCTTTAGGCGAAAAACCCATTTTCCGCCGAGCACCCTCCTCCCCTTCACTGCTGCACGATCGACTAGGACCCAGGTGTCACGCGATTCCAGCGCCTTCAGCTCCGCATCCATCGCAGCACGCCACTCCTTGGCATGAGGGCCAGTTAGGGCCTGGCGAGGATTCTTTGGCTCCACGGCCCGCGCAAGAGTAGAGACGGATGTGTGCAGGCCAAGAAGTTGAAGGCCTGACACATTGGTGGTGTCTGTATTGGTGGGGACTTCCACCACGTCGTCGTCTCTGCTCTCATAGCCGGGTGCTGCGGTGCTCAGCTCTGCTTGGCGCCGTGATGGTCCTGGCGCGGGGTCATCATCGCTGTCGTCGTCGTCGTCGCGCGGGCGAGGCGGGATGCTAGGATGTTTGTCGGTGTCGTCGCGGTCCAGTACTGCTGCTGCTGCTGCTGCGTCTTCTGGAGTCGCGAAGCTGCGGCCGCTGTTGACATAGCCGCGTGCCTGGTTGCAACTCGTCCTCGATCCACTGTTTGAGGGTGAGTCGCTCGTAGAAGAGGATGTCACGCGCAGGAACAATTTCCTTGCTGTCCATGTCAAGAATGAGCCAGCCTTTATGCTCATGACTGAGCCCCAGATGAACTCCCCAGCGTGCGCGATGAACGAACTTGCCGATTGTTGCTGAGGTCGGCCGGTATTGCACCATGCACCCCCAAACCCTCAGCATGGAGGGGTCTCCCCTTGAGCCGGTCCACTTCATGTGAGGGGACAGGTTATCCCTGTTGGCGGTGGTGGAGAGAAGGTTGTGCAGGCGCACCGCGTGGTTCATGGCGTAGGGCCAAAATTTCCTTGGCAGGCCGGACTGATTCATGATGGCGCGGACCTTGGTCATGAGCGTGCGATTGACCCTCTCAGCGACGCCTTGCTGCTGGTGAGCATAGGGGAGAGAAATTTCATGCTTAATCCCCTTCTCGGTGAGTACACTCTCCAGCTCATTACTCTGAAATTCCTTTGCCCCATCACTCTGCCAGATCTTCATTTTCCTCCCCGACTGTCGCTGCGCGTGCGCGAGGAAGATGCGGAACACCTCCGCAGCAGCTTCGCGAGTGGGCTGTTTGCTGGGGCAGTCCCGGCGGTGGAGCTGGTGGTACTGGTACTGGTGCTGTTCCTACTAGGGCTCCAAGTTCTGGGGGTGCGACTACTCAGCTGCAGCCGTCTGCACTTCGTCACCTTCTCAGTCTCCCGCCTGCTGCTACTGAGTTCCCGGTTGCTGGTACTACTCCTCCGTTACTGTTCCCACCGACTGTCCAATCCCAGCCACAGCTACTGCCTGGCTCCCCACTGCCTACTCCTGCTCCTCACACTGAGGTAAATGAGTCCCTGACTGAGCATCGTGAGCCTGGAACCCGTGCTTCCACACCTGTTCGTACTCGTCGTGTTGCCCGTCCTCGTGCTCCAACTGTGCCAGGCACTCATCGTATGGCACTTCGTCCTTCCTCTGTTCGACAGCGTGTTGTCCTGCCGTCACCTCCTCTGTCCTCTCTTCCGCACGTTCCTGACCCTGAGTCTGACTGTGTTCGTGCTGTCAGTCCGACTGTCACTCGTCTTCTTGCTACGGTTTTGACTGACTCTCCTTTGAGTCTGCTGCTGCGTCTGCCTTAGTTGCTGAGCTTGTTGACTTTGCTGCTTTGTGCCGCCTTGACTACGTTGCCAGTCTTGTTTTTTACTCTTCCTGCCCTCTGTCCGTCGAAGGTGAGCTTGCCCTTGGTGGTGACGTCCTTGAGGACAGACAGTTTGAGCTGGAGTGCCTAGCGGCCGCTTCACCGCATCTCACGTCCACGCTACTTTGCCTTGAGGGAGACCCGGATGCACTGGACATCCCGACCTTCTTACGCTCACGCGATCACGGGTGCGTACTCCTCTTAGTGGCAGACAGCCATGGATGCAGAGATGGCTTCCTGGAAGTCCACAGGCACCTACGTCGACGCAGTTCCCCCACGTGGGCCGAACATAGTCTATGGCATGTTCGATTTTCAGGGTGACGCAGCCACCGGGTTCTTCGCCTGTCTTCAAGGCGCGTTACGTTGCACGAGGCTTCAGTCAGCGTGAGGGGGTCGACTTCTTCCAGACCTTCTCCCCCACCCCGAAGATGACCACACTTCGAGTGTTACTGCACGTTGCAGCACAGCGCAACCATGAGCTGTACTCCCTCGACTTCTCGATAGCTTTCTTGCAAGGCAGCCTTCAAGAGGCCATTTGGTTGCGCCGCCCTTGTGGATTTACTGGGTCGTTTCCTTAGGGTACCCAGTGGAGTCTCCGACGACCAGTCTACGGTGTGGGTCAGGCGCCCTGTGAGTGGCACGACACACTGAGGACTACACTTGCGGCTCTTGGTTTCGCTCCCTTGACTGCTGACCCTTCACTGTTTCTGCGTACAGACACTTCTATGTCGTCGTTCTACGTTCTTGTGTACGTCGACGGCTTGATTTTTGCTATTGCTCACACTGAGGCACTGGCCCTACTGAAGGCGGAGCTGCAGGAGAGACACACCTGCACTGACCTGGGTGAGCTGCGGAACTATCTTGGCTTGCAGATCACCCGGGACAGAGCATAGCGCACCATCACCCTGACTCAGTCACACATGGTGCAGAAGGTCCTTCAGCGCTCCGGCTTCCAGTTCTCTCCGCCACAGCCCACTCCTCTGCCTATAGGCCACTCGCTCTCAGCTCCACCTTCGGACGAGTCCGTAGAGCCGAGTGGTCCGTATCCAGAGCTTGTGGGTTGCCTCATGTACCTGATGACGTGCACACGACCTGAACTCGCAAACCCTCTCAGCCTTCTGGCTTGCTACGTGGCTCCCGGTAGACACCGAAAGGTGCACTGGGAAGATGCAAAGAGGGTACTGCGTTACTTGTGCCGTACATCGCACTGGGTTCAGTTGTTCTCACCCGTCACTCTGACGCTTCTTGCGTTGACGACCAGACGACTCACCGGTTGACACAGGGTTACAGTTTCAGCCTTGACACTGATTCTGTCTCATGGAGGTCCACTTGCTCGTCTTCTGTACTTAGTTCCAGCTGCGAGGCCGAGATCTACGCTGGGGCTATGAGTGCACAGGAGCTCCGCTGGTTGACCTACCTGCTGACTGACTTGGGTGAGCGGCCTCGTTCTCCTCTAGTTCTGTACGTCGATGACAAGGCCATGATTGCCTTGTGTCAGGACTAGAGACTGGAGCATAGAACGAAACACATTGCTCTCCGTTACTTCCTCACGCGAGAGCTGCAGTAGCGTGGTCAGCTTCCTCTTGCTTACGTGGCCACACATGCCAGCACTGCTGATGTCTTCACCAAGGCCCTTGGGTCTAGTGATCATCAGCGTTTCTGCACTGCTCTTGGACTTGTGCCCACTCCGCCTCACATGCTTGTCTCTTGATCTTGCCTTGCCCTTGTTGTACACTTTTATATATATGTATACCTGCATGATTCCACTTGCTAGGTTGTGCTCAGTCTACTATTCTTGCTATTATAAACTCTGTATGTGAACTAGCCTTGTGGCCGCTTGCTTGTGCTCGAAATGTGTGGTGATCTTCAGATCCACCTTGAGCTTTGCTTTTGCTTTGCTTCGTTGCTTGACTGGTTGTGACCATCTTGTTGTCCCCCACTTAGCCTATGGGGGTGTGTCAAAGTACAATTATGCTTATTAGGCTATAGTGGGGCACTCCTTATGGGGTACAACTCTTTTCTAGGTTGTACCCCATCATTGCCTAGTCCAATCATTCCTTCTTGACCGCACTGGCAAGTCGTTGCCCTGCAGTGCTAGCATGCCGCAAACCAGCTGCGTTGGCACGCCGTTGACCTGCTACGTTGGGAGGCTGCCCTTGTGCTGCGTTGGAACTCGACTTGCCTGGTCGCCAGGCTGTTAGGTCCCAACTGTAGTCATTGTTGCCAATGCATTTTGTTATGATTGTATAGAACCTTTGCTAGTGAAACTCTTGCCGAATTTCCCTGTGAATGCGCAAGTAGAGGAAGCATGAGAAAATGCTACGATCACTCGTACCACCCGTGCTTCCCCCTCATGGTCCAGCTCTCCATGTAGAGTGACTCTTCGCAAGATACACAGTGAGTCTGGACGACCCCGCAGATTAACTTTATATAGTAACCGACTCTTGCACTTACCTACATCATTGTTAGGCCGGCAGCCCATGCAAACTATAGCGCCTACCCGAGTGGAACCTAGAGCGGTTGAGGATGCGTTGGAGGCACGAGATGCTGATGTTAGGAGACATCACACGGCTGGCGAGTTCGGAACGGTCCCCTTGGAGGTGCTCCTCCTGGGCACTCGTGTGCAGTGGGCGCGTGACCACCCTTTCTGACCTGAGGCGGATGGAGTGTCTGCCTCTCCCCGGCCGGCATGCAACGAAGGCGGCGTCGACGAGCAGGTCGATGGCGGTGACCAAGTCGGCAGCGACGAGGGCGCGAGGGTGACGAGAGGAGTGATCAGGGCGGCCGACGTCGGCGTTGGCGGAATGCATGCACGAGCATAGTGGTCGACCTGCCGTAGAAAATTTGCACGGTGACATCGGTGGACAACGTCGTTCTCCCCAACAAAGTAGATTCTGGCCAACGCCATCGACCCATGTGACGGCTGGCGGAATCGCGCCGGCTTACAGGTTCAATTTCTCGGGACAAAATCGACGTGACCTCATCACGTAGAGGGAGTCGATTGAGCCCCAGCTGGAAATTGCCGGGCTTAAATGTTTTACCGACAGCGACGTGGAGACGCCGCACGAGGCCGACGTCGAGCTTCGGGCGGGATTCTGCGCCGCTCACCTGCTGACCTTCATGGTCATTTCGCGGTGTTGCTCGCCGATGGTGTAGATCGCCATCGGAGCTGGTATGCTGCTCCACTGTCCATGGTCCTGCCACAACTACTGCTGTCGCTGGGTCGGTTATCACCTCTGCCCCGTGGTCCCTGAAGGGCTCAAATTTGGAACCTAGCAGGCTCACCGGGAGTCGTGGGGGCCTGAAGGGACCCTGACGTGTGCTCGAACAGGGAGAAACCATCTCTAATGAAACGCCAGAGATACCAGTGTAGGCCAACGAGCCAGAACTCGAACATGAAAGGGTGCCCGTCGGCGTCAACCGCTAGGGTTGTGAGAGTGGCCATGGCAGGCAGTGGCAGTCAGTAGCAGCGGTGCAAGGGCGGAATTGGCAGTAGTAGTAGGAGTGGTGGCGCCAGTAGGACTAAGGCGTGCTAAGAGCGCTCGACGGGCTACTGGAGGGGCGCACTCTAGGGACACGCCACGGGTAGAAAAACGGGCAGCAGTAGAGGCGCGGCACGTGCAGAAACCGGGCAGCACTAGGGGCGCACTTCGATCGGAAAACGGGCAGCACTAAGAGGCGCACTTCGGGCAGAAAACAGGCAGTACTAGGGGCGCACTTAGGTCAGAAAACGTCCGCGCCCTAGGGGCGCGCGGCGGGCTGCTAGGGCGCGCCCTTAGGGCAGAACACGGCCGCGCCCTAGGGGCGCACAACGGGCAGCTAAGGCGCACGGGCTAGGGGCGCGTCCAGGGGTGCGGGGCAGCAGGTCATGCTGGGGCGTGGGGCAGCAGGGCGCGCTGGGGCGCGGGGCAGCAAGGCGCGCTGGGGCACGGGGCAGAGCAGCGGGGGTAGTGCGAGCGCGTGGGGCAAGGCACGAGCAGGGCAGCGCGTGGGACAGCTCGAGCACGCGGGTCAGTAGGGCGCGTGCGGGGCAGCGCGGTCGTGCGCGGAAGGGCAGCACTGGGGGTGTGGTCGGGGCAGATCTAGTGGTGGGCCCGAAAAAAAATCTAACGGTGGTCCTAAGAACCTACCGTAACCGCTCTGAACCATGTCAAAACTAGAGAACAGGAATGAGTGGATTAGACAGCAAGGGTGATACAAATGTGGAACCCTAGTGGGTTGTACTTACTAATGAATATCCCACTATAGCCTACAGAACAATGCACTTTGACATGAAACTGCAACTTTAAGGAAACAAGCACGCTGGACCAAAGCCATCGGTCACACTGCGTGGCTTGTGAAAGCTGTTGACAGTATGACAACGGTGCCAGTGAAGTTGTTACTGTCTTTTTGGCACGGTGCATGCTGCAGAATGGGTGACACTTTCAGACAAGCTGTTATTTATGCTCCATGCGATTGACACTTGAACAGTTGCTGAGAGATGCAGTTACGGTACGGTATTTCTTTGAGAATTGCAACAGATGCGCTTCAATGGGGAGTTCCTTCTTGTTGGTTGTATAAATAGAAGTATTCGAATTCCACCAGATTCCCCAGATTCAGGATTTGTCCCTGGTGACCCTCATAAAGAATCCAAAAGAAATATGGTACAGGGTATTAGATCCTCTGCTTACGGTAATAACTATCATTCAGCAAGTAGCTTCACCTGCCAGATGTACTTCCTTTCTGGGTCATCTGAGCTAAGCCCAGATTTTTTCCCTCCTACAGTTCCTCACTTGCTAGCAGCACATACTTGCTGTGACTTGGGATAGGCCACACATCTATGCAAGCATCAAGCCTACCCCAAGGCGTTCACCCGCACCTCCACCCCCACTCTCGCCCACTCTCAACCATTGTCCCACTCTCTCCTGCTCGCTCCCTAACCACACGGTTCAGTCCAGCATCACTCCTTGCTGGCCATCTGTTTGCTCCCACAGCTTCCCAGCCAGCTCCATATCCTTGCTCAGAGCCGTCGCCTTACCCTCTGCTGCCCGCGAGTCCGCGTAATAGCCCCCACTCGCACCCGCCACTGAGGGGTGTGCTGCAAGGAAGCATGACGTGGCTGCACCCTGAGAGAGGGAAGGACAGGAGAGTGGTTGAGGACAAGAGTGTTAGAGATGGTGATTGACTATCGAGAGAATTGGGTACAAGGAAGAGAACCCTAAGGAGTTGTACCCTACATTGGCTACCCCACTAAAGCCTAAACCTAATTATAAATCATATATAGTTTGACACACCCCCATAGGCAAAGTGGGGGAGAACAAGGGGTCACAAGACCAGTCAAGAGAAGCAAAGCAAGCTCATGGTGGATCACAACGTCACCACACACACTGAGCACAAGCAAAGGGCCACAAGGCCAGTTCACATGCAGAGATATATATGAAACAATGGCAGCACAGTGATCTCTACCTTCCAGAGCAAGTGAGGAAACATGGGCACAAGGCCGAACAAAGTACAGAAACGCTGATGATCACCAGACGGAAGTGCCTTGGTGAATATATCAGCAGTGTTGGCCCGAGTGGCCACGTAAGCAAGACGAAGCTGACCACGCTGCTGCAACTCTCGAGCAAGGAAGTAACGCAGAGCGATGTGCTTCGTTCTGTGCTCCAGTCTGTGCTCCTGACACAAGGCAATGGCGGCCTTGTTGTCGACGTACAGCACTGGAGGAGAATGAGGCCGCTCTCCCAAGTCGGTCAGCAGGTAGGTGACCCAGCGTAGCTCCTGTGCAGCCATGGCTGTGGCGTAGATCTCAGCCTCACAACTGGAGCCGAGAACAGAAGACGAGTGTGTAGACCGCCAGGAAACTGAACCAGAGCCAAGGCTGAAGGTGTACCCCTGTGACGACCGCTGCGTAGCTAGGTCGTCAACCCAAGAAGCGTCCGAGTGCCTAGTGAGGACAACTGGGCTCCGCCCTCCAAGCACGAGCCCCATGCCTGATGTATTGCACAAGTAGCGCAGTACCCTCTTAACAGTATCCATGTGCACCTTTCGGTGCCTACCAGGAGCCACGTAGCGAGCCAGAAGGCCAAGAGGGTACGCAAGGTCAGGTCGAGTGCAGGTCATCAGGTACATGAGGCAGCCCACTAGCTCTGGGTATGGGCCACTCGGCTCTACGGACTCGTTTGAAGGTGGAGCTGAGAGCAAGTGGCCTATAGCCAGAGGAGTGTGCTGTGGCGAGGACCAGGTGAAGCCGAAGCGCTGAAGGACCTGCTGCACCATGTGTGACTGAGTCAGTGTGATGGTGCGGCGTGCTCTGTCCCGGGTGATCTGCAAGCCAAGGTAGCTGCGCAGCTCACCCAGGTCTGTACACGTGTATCTCTTCTGCAGCTCTGACTTCACTAGGGCGAGAGCCTCAGTGTCAGCAGTGGCAAAGACCAAGTCGTCGACGTACACGAGGATGTAGAACGGCGGCAGTGAAGTGTCGGTGCGCAGAAACAACGACGGGTCAGCAGTAGAAGGCGCGAACCCAAGAGCCGCAAGTGTAGTCCTCAGTGTGTCGTGCCACTCACGTGGCGCCTGACGGAGACCGTAGACCGGCCGCCGGAGGCTCCACTGGGTACCAGGAGGGAACGACCCAGTGAAGCCAGGAGGGCGGCGCAGCCAGATCTCCTCGTGCAGGCTGCCCTGTAAGAAAGCTATGCTGAAGTCAAGAGAGTGAAGCTCGTAGTTACGCTGAGCAGCAACGTGCAGCAGCACCCGAAGAGTGGTCATCTTCGGGGTGGAGGAGAAGGTCTGAAAGAAGTCAACTCCCTCTCACTGACTGAAACCTCGAGCAACGTAACGAGCCTTGAAGACAGGCGGAGAACCTGGCGGCCGCTTCACCCTGAAAATCCACATGCCACTGACGATGTTCGCCCCAGGAGGGGGAACCTCGTCGACGTAGGTGCCTGTGGACTTCCAGGATGCCATCTCTGCGTCCATGGCTGTCTGCCACTGAGAGGAGTACTCAACAGCAATCGCCTCAGCGTATGAGCGCGGGGTCGGGATGTCTGGTGCATCCGGGTCTCCCTCAGGGGCAAGCAGCATGGACACGAGATGAGGCGCAGCGGCTGCAAGACACTCAAGGTCCTCCTGCCTGTCCTCAAGGACGTCCGTGCCAAGAGCACACTCACCCCCGACGGACGGAGGACAGACAGACTCAGACTCAGCAACAAGACTAGCGGCGTAGTCTAGACGACAGGCAGCAGCAAAGTCAACAAGACTAGCGGCGTAGTCAGCGACTAGGGCAGACGCAGCAGAAGACTGAAACGAAGGGTCAGTGACAACAGTGGCTAGCAGACGCGTGACAGTAGGGTGAGCAGCACGGGCGCGGTAAGACTCAGGCTCTGGAATGGTAGGCAGAGAAGACGCAGGAGGAGACGGCAAAGGAACACGCTGCGGAGGAGAGGAAGGACGACGGACTACACGGTGGGTGCCGGGGACAGCCGGCTGACGCGGACGAGGAACACTACGACCGGAACGACCACAACGGACATGCGAGACAGGACGCGACGCAGGCACACGACGCTCAGTAAGACCCCCTGTCTGCTCAGTGTAAGGAGAAGGAGCAGGCAGTGGTGAGCCAGGCTGTAACGGAAGACCAGTAGACGAAGGGAGACTAAGAACCTGGCGAAGCACAGAGTCAGGCGGTGGCTGAGACGACGGAGACGGTGGAGCAAAGAATAGACGCGGCTGGCAGTGCCACCAGTACCAGCAGCTCCAGTACCCCCAGCAGCTCCAGCACCTCCAGCAGCTCCAGAACCCTCAGCTCCAGCTCCTCCAGGACCAGCTCCACCAGCTGAAGCACCCCCAGAACCGGCACCTCCAGTCCCAGGGTCTTCAGCAGTAGCACCCTCAGGCTCAGCACCTCCAGCCCCAGCAGCTCCAGTACCTCCAGTACGAGCACCTCCGGGACCAGCACCACTCCCAGCTCCAGTGACGTTAGCAGAAGTACCTCCTGCGGCAGAGCCCCGAGCTCCAGAAGCGCGACCCTGACGGCGACCGCACCAGTCGTGCAGCTGCTGGGAGGTGAGAGGCATACACGGACGAAGGCGGCTACTCCAAGGAGACCGCGCAACAGCAGACTCAGAACCCTGAGCTCCAGCACCCTCAGCAGCTCCAGAACCTCCAGCTCCAGTGCCACCAGCGCCCGTACCTCCAGCAGCTCCAGAACCTCCAGTGCCAGCACCCTCAGCAGCTCCAGAACCTCCAGCTCCAGCGCCACCAGCGCCAGCACCTCCAGCAGCTCCAGAACCTCCAGCTCCAGCACCCTCAGCAGCTCCAGAACCTCCAGCAGAAACAACTCCAGGAGCAGAGTCACCAGCTCCAGCGCAACAGGGCCCCTAGCTCCAGCAGCGCGACCCTGACGGCCAATGTACCACTCAAGCAGCTGCTGTGGGGAGAGAGGGAGTCGACGACGAGAGTGTAGTGGCGAGGCACCAGCGGAGCGACTACGCAGACGGCCGCTCCAGGGAGACTGCTCGGACGCCTCAGCGCCCCTAGGTGCAGCACCCCCAGACTCAGTACCCCTGGGCTCAGCACCCCCAGTCTCCGCACCCCCAGGCTCCGCACCTCCAGGCTCAACACCCCCAGGCTCCGCACTCCCAGGCTCAGCACCCCCAGTAGCAACACCCCGAGCAGGACCACTCTCAGCAGGACCTGAGTCACCAGTGACCTCAACCGGCGCAGTCAAGAGAGGAGGGTCTACCTGAGACACACCTGAAGGTGCAGGACCGGGAGCGGGGAGGGGGTCTACCTGGGGAGCACCTGGAGCGAGGAAGAGCGGCGGGGGGGGGGAGAGGGGCAGTGCGGTAGGGGAAGAGACGGTAAAAGGGAACCGACTCGTCGAACGTGACGTCCTGAGAGGGGAAGACACGGCGCGAGGTGGGGTGGTAAAACTGCCAACCAGGCGCGTCAGGGACAAAGCCAAGGAAGACACAGGGAACAGCGCGGGCGGAGAGCTTGTCCGCGGTGGTATCGCGGACAAAGGCACGAGCACCCCAGACCCGGAAACGTGACGCATCGCCAACCTTCCCCGTCCACAGCAATGTGGGCGAGGTCTCCGGCAAGGAGACACGGGGCCAGAGGTTGAGCTGATGCGCGGTGTACCGGACCGCAAACGGCCACAGAAAATGGGGGGCAGCCGCATGGATCATGGAGGTACGAGCGACCTCCATGACTGAGCCAATGCGGCGCTCAGCAACCCCATTCTGCTGCGGAGAGGCCGGAAGCGTGAACGTCTGGCGGATGCCGTGCTCCGCACAGAAGGCTGCCAAGAGGTCTGAGGAGAACTCACCACCTCTGTCAAAGTGCAGACGCAGGACAGGAAAGTCCGACTGGAACCGCTCGCGGAAGGGGAGACGGGCAGCGCGGATCCAAGGGATCAAAACATCAGGGACTTCACCCTTGGTGCGCAAGGGGAAGACCGTGGTGTAACGCGTGTAGTCGTGGACGACCAGCAGGAAGTACCGCTCGTGGCCCTGTCCACGGACGCGGGCTGGGCCCCACACGTCCAGGTGGAGAGTCTGCAAGGGAGCCTCCGTGGGAGGGAACGAGGAGGAGTGAGGAGCAGCGCGCTGCCGCCCCTCGACACAAGGAAGACAGGGAGGAGCAGGCGAGGGTGGGAGGGGAGGGAGAACCCTGGGAAGACCAGAGACAAGGACACGGCGGTGCATGCTACGAAGGCGCTGCACCGAGGGGTGACCAAGGCGGTGGTGCCAACGGAGGGTCTGGTGCGAGAAGGCGCGACACGAGCAGGGGGCCGCTAGCTGACCTGACGCAGATGCAGACGCAGCTACCTGAGGGGACTCAGTGGTCAGTGTGTACAGGCCCGACCCCGGCTGCCGAGTGAAGGTAGCCAGGTGACGACCCGTCTGAGCACACGTGCAGTGTGTCACACGCTCGAAGGCAGGGGTGAACTGGTGAACACCCGCGTCCTGGAGTGCAGAACCCGCCACCAAGTTCGTAGAGAACGAGGGGAGGTAAAGACCCGACAGTGTGCCAGACGGGACAGCAGGACGAGGGAGGACAGTGGTGGAGGTCGCACGGACTGGACCCCCAGAGGGGTCTGCCAAGGAGACTGCAACCGGCCGACTGAGCGGCGTGAGGGTGGTGCTGTCGCGAAAGAAGGAGCGAGAAGCACCGGAGTCAAGTGTGAAGGTGTACAAGGCCTCAGTAGGCGCAGTACCAGAGAGAGCAGACTCACCAGCACCTGGAGCAGCAGCCTCACCAGCACCTAGAGCAGGAGACACACTAGCACCTAGAGCAGCAGCCTCACCAGCACTTAGAGCAGCAAGCTCTATACCTGGGTCAGGCGGTACGCACAGGTAACAGGCACGGTCAGCACTAGTAGGCAATGCATACATGGCAGTGAGAATAGCATCATAGTCAAGAGCAAAGATATCTACCCTCTGTCCAAGCAGCTCCAGCCAGGTGGGGAGCTCAACCTCGTCGCCAAACTCGGTATGCCAGGCGTCGCTCAGACGGGCGCAGCAGTGGGACTGTGTGTGACCGGGCGTCCCACAAGCCTGATCAACCCGATCACCTGTGCGAATGACGTACGGGTAGCGAACTGGACTCAAAGATCCTCTACTTTGAGCGTACCACTCACGAAGCTGCTGGGCCGTAAGTGTCTCGCGCGGACGCCGCTGCAGCTGCAGCTGGCCACTGCCAGATGCTCCCGTCTGACCAGCTCCAGGGCGACAGCCCCGACGGCGACCTCCACAACCCCAACTAGTGTACCACTCACGAAGCTGCTGGGGCGTGAGAGACTCACGCGGACGTCGGTGGAGCTGCATCTGGCCACCGCCAGTAGCAGAAGTAGCAGTAGTAGCAGGAGTAGCAGTAGCAGGCAGGGCAGGCACGGCAGGCAGGCAGGCAGGCAGTCAGGCAGGCAGGCAGTCAGGCAGTCAGGCAGGCAGGCAGGCAGACGGCGCGGCAGCGCGCGAACAAGGCATGTGCTCACCAGTGGTGGGAAGGGCAGGCGCTCGCCGGGCGAGCAGGGCCGGCTGCTCTGGGTCCAGGGGCGGCTGTTCCAGGGGCGGTTGCTCGAGGGTCCAGGGGCGGCTGCACCAGGGGCGGCTGTTGCAGGGTCCAAGGGCGGCTGCACGGGTCTAGGGGCGGCTGCACGAGGGGCGGCTGCTTCAGGGGCCAGGGGCGGCCGCTCTGGGTCCAGGGGCGGCTGCTCCAGGGGCTAGGGGCGGCTGCTCTGGGCCCAGGGGCGGCTGCTCGAGGGTCCAGGGGCGGCTGCATCAGGGGCGGCTGCTGCAGGGGCCAGGGGCGGCTGCTCTGGGTCCAGGGGCGGCTGCTCAAGGGTCCAGGGGCGGCTGCATGGAGTCGGCTGCTGCAGGGTCCAGGGGCGGCTGCACGGAGTCCAGGGGCGGCTGCACCAGGGGCGGCTGCTGCAGGGTCCAGGGGCTGCTGCTCTGGGTCCAGGGGCGGCTGCTCGAGGGTCCAGGGGCGGCTGCACCAGGGGCGGCTGCTGCAGGGTCCAGGGGCGGCTGCACGGGTCTAGGGGCGGCTGCACCAGGGGCGGCTGCTTCAGGGGCCAAGGGCGGCCGCTCTGGGTCCAGGGGCGGCTACTCGAGGGTCCTAGGGCGGCTGCTCGAGGGCGGCTGTGTCAGCCGCGCGGCGCGAGGGCCGTAGGGGTGCGCGAGGGCGGGGCCGAGCCGCGTGCTGCCAAAAAGCGGCAGCGCAGCGGGTCCTACAGGCGCGCGACGGGCCAGGCGGGGTCGCGCGCTGCCAGCAGGGCAGCGCGACTGGCTCCCGTGGGCGGCGCGAAGGGCCTAAGGCGACGCGACGGGCGGGGCCGGGCCCTAGGGCGGCGTGACGAGAAAAAAATGAAAAATAAGCGCGCGTCGCGCGGCCAGCAGGGCGGCGCGACGGGTGGGGCAGCTCGACAGGCAGAGGAAACCCTAAAATACGAGAGTTAACGGTGGGCCCACTAGGAAATTAGGTCCTAAGACCTAAGTGCTCTTAATACCATGTTAGAGAAGGTGATTGACTATCGAGAGAATTGGGTACAAGGAAGAGAACCCTAAGGGGTTGTACCCTACATTGGCTACCCCACTAAAGCCTAAACCTAATTAGACATCATATATAGTTTGACAAAGAGGTGGTTAGGTGGAGGTGGAAGGAGTGTGTGAGAGGAAAGAGGGGGAAGGGCGGAAGGCGCTTGCACCAGCAAAGGGTGTCTTCCGCGAGGCAGCACGATGGCGTGGCTTGAGTGGGAGGAGGGGGGGGGAGGGGGGAGGAGGGGGAAGGTTGGAAGGTAGTGGAGCATGAGAAGTAGCCCCATTGGGTTTGTTGCAAGCAGTGTCCACATGAGCATGGGGATGTGCTGGCACCCAACCATGCAGCAGTGAAAGGTGGCAGCGGTGAGGCGAGGTGAGGTGAGGTGAGGTGAGGAGGGGTGAGGGGTTGGTAAAGTAGAGGCAGCTCGGCTTCGATCACACTCATGATCATTCTTGCAGCAGGGTTGGACGCATACCTGAGGAATGGTCTTCATGAACCACTGGAACACCAGGCTGTACGCTCCCCCTGGTGGTTGGTTGCACAGCATGGCAGGGCGGCAGTGGAAAGGCACAAGGGCACAAGACAAATGTACAGACAGCAATGGGTGCTTAGCCAAGCTCACGCAGAAGCAGGCTGCAAGCATGTACTCACGCAGTGAGCAGGGATTACTGTGGACGAAGATCGAACACATGCACTCAATCATGCTGGGACGTCAAGGAAGTGCCATACAGCTTCCATCAACCCATCGACCCTTCAGATGCCCCTCCTCCCCCTCTTTCTATCCCAACCAACCACCAACCCACCCACCCACCCACCCGCCCATCCCATCAACTATGTCCCAGGGTGTGGCCGACAGTCCACGATTGCACTCTGTGGCGCAAAAGGCTTTGCCTTATACGACAAGAGACATTGGGTCCACGGAACCCGTAATCCGCCGATGAAGGGATGGTCTGACCGACGGACCAGGTCCGAACCACGTCTCACTTGCTTTCGTGGACTGGTCTGACGGACCAGCATCAGCCCCTGCCACTTTTCGTGGCGGACCTGCAGAAATGGCTCGGACCCGAACGAACCAGGCCTCGGACCAGTTGTGATGCATGGTAACTATGCCTGCACTTGCCTGGTCCATGAGCTGGATCACAGACTGTAGTGGTCCGCAGCAAACCAGGGATTTTGTGGACCCAATGTGGCATGCCCAAACGCACTATGCCCTTCCCACCCACCCGCCCACCGCCCCACGTACGTCCGAGGGTGTGCCAGATGGTCCCCGGCGGCACTATGCGGCGCGAGAGGTTGGTGTCGATCACCCGCGGGTGCAGCGCGTTCACTGTCACTCTTGCACCCTCCTCCTGCTCGCATGGAAAAAGGGAGAGAAGGAAAGGGGAGAGAGGGGAAGGGGGAGGGTGAGGGAGGGTGCTGGTGAGTAAAACCGGGGTTGCCTCTGTTGAGGGTCGATCACCCCTGGTACAGAGCTTTCATAGTCATACCACAGTCATACCAGCACAGGGGGTTTTACAAGGAGAGAGTTGGGAGAGTGGGGACGAGGAGGAAGAGATATTTGGAAAGGGATTTGAGACTGGCATGAAAAAGCGCTTTCTAGTGTGTTTCACCTGCCTACTTCTTCCCTTCCCCTCCCACTCATACAAACACTCACGCACACACCCACACCGCACACATATCCACCCACCTACACACACACACACTGACACTCGCACACACCCACTCACTCACACAACACCCACACACCCACTCCTTCAAGCACACCCTCCTCTCCCACAGCCTCGCATCGCACCTTGAGCCGCTGCGCCCTCCTGCTTCGGCAGCAGCAGGTTGTTCAGCAGGAAGTGGCCTGCAATGGGTAGGGCGTGCGATGCAAGTGGGAAGGGGATATGTGTGGAGGAGGGGGGTGAGGGGATGAACGGGAAAGGGGGAGGAGGGGGGCCGGGTGGACGGAAAAACGAGGGAGAGGGAGGCGGTGGAGGTGTGGTGCGATCAGCCTGAGCCTCATGCTAAAAAGAGGAGAGGGAGGGCAACACACACACTCTGGCATGCGAACGAAGAGTACAACCGGCAAATAAGACTCTACTGCACTCGCTCCACTCCCTCCCACCACTCACACTGCACACTGCCACTCACGCTGTGCGCATGCAACCTGCTTGCTTGCTTGCCTCACCCATGCGGTTGCTGCTCCCCTGCACTCACCCACGTGGTTGGTGCCAAACTGATTCTCATAGCTAGTGAGCATGTAAGGACATAACATCACGCCCGCATTGTTGCTGCCGGGGGTGGGGTTGGGTGGGCCGAGGTGGGAGTGGTGGTGGGGTGGGTGAGGTGGAATGGGGGTAGGAAGGGATGAGGAAAAGGGGACGTCGGGTTTGGTGCGGGGGAAGGGGAAGGGTCTGAACGAACGGATTAAGTGAAGAATAAAGTAGAATGACTGGCATAATGGGTGGTAGGCAGGGAAGCAGGGGGGGAGGGATGGAGGAAGGAGGGAAGGAGGGAGTGAGGGAAGGAGGAAGGTGTGTTATTATGGGGCATGGGGCAGCATCGCAGTGGGGCAGCATCACAGTAAGGCACCACCACCAGCAGGACATTTCAGACTTCAACTGAATAATCTCTCCCCCCATCACAAGCCCCCACCTTTTTCCCCACTCCCCCCCCACCCTTCCCCCTCCCCCCGTCCCTCACCTCTCCCCCCCTTCGTCTCCTCCCCCACCCTCGCCCCTTCCCCCTCCCCCCCACTTCCCCCCCCACCCCCCCCCTCCGCGCGCAAATGAGCAGGTGCAGCTGGCGGTTAAGGCACAGGTAATCCGCGGCAAATGAGCGCACCGATATGAGTGAGGCCAGGTCCAGACATATGACGCTCACGAGCTCGCCGCTCGCGTACCGCCGGCGGAACTCCTCCCGCAGCCGCCGCGCTTCGTGCCTCGATGTCCTTGATGATGCCTCCCACGCCTCCTTGTTGCGCACCGCCAGCACCACGGACGCGCCTCGCAGCGCCAGCACCCTCGCCGTCTCCGCGCCGATGCCACTGCTGCCGCCTTGGGGGAAGATCCGCGCGGGGGGGAAAGGGAATTCGCCGGGGGAGGAGGAGATTCGCAGGGGCAGGGAAGCGGGGGGAAAAGAGGGGGGGGGGGGGGAGAAGGCGCGAGGTGGGGGGGAAGGGGGCGGGAGGGAGGGAGGAGAGGGGGGAAAGCAGGGGGGGAAGGGATTGCGCGCGGGTGAGGAGGCACGCAGGGGGGAGAAACTTTATTAGAAAGGAAGAGGCTCGCACGCGGAGCAGAGATGGGCGCGCGTGGAGAAGGAACGGAGAAAGGGGGAAGCGTTATTCACACATGACAAGAAGAACTCTTCATACGCTTTCCACGAATGACAACGAGGAGAAAAGAGGAGCCTCAGCCTAGGGTGGAAAAGAGGAGAGGAGGGCGAAATCTGGGCGGCGCCGAGCTGATGAGCGGACGAGCAAAATCAGTTAACGGCGACACAACGAAGACGTGGAAGAAATGCGCCTCGGGTGGAAGCTAGGAAAGAACGTGCGGAAGGGGAATGGGAGAGAACGTCGCACGTTGCCGCTGCGCGTGCTGCTGCCGTACCTCACAGCTGCGGTATCGCGTCCATGCCAACCCCACCCCCACCCTCCTTCCTCCTCTCCTCTTCCCCCTCTCAACCCCCATTCCCCTTCCCATACCATTCTGTTCCCGCCTTGCTGTTCCCCATTCTCTCCCACTTCCTCTCCGTTTTCCTTTCCCCATGCCAACCCCACCCCCACCCTCCTTTCCGCCTAAACCCCAAACCGGAGTCTCAAATTCCCCCAAATTGCCTCATCCTTCCGAACTTTGGTTAGGTGTCACCAAGTTGATCGCTATCTACGTCGCAAATCGACTCGGTAGCTTCGTTTCTCGAAATTACTGCACTGGCGAAGACGATTCCTTTGCGAAGGATCACATAAAATTCCGTCTGTCAACCACGAAATGTGGCGCGAAGGATTTCCTAACATTGGCGAGAGTACTTCAATCCACTCATGTCACGTCAACCGATTTCGAGGGTGACCCTGTTTCGCGGGCCAATCCCTTTTCCAGCACGATTGCCACTTTGCCGCTCAAATTGACGCCCTCCGTCACATCTTCCGCCGTCGACCGGTAGCCGAACTTTGACAGATCGGCAACCGCTGTCGCTGACGTTGACGGACCGGAGGCGGAAGCCGCATAAAGGCCTGGGCGCGCGGAGCCGAAAGGATTAGAGTGGGCGGGAGGGGTATGGCCCAGCGATTGTTGCATGGAAAGAGATGGTGACGAAAGAGACGACAAGTTGTGACGGGGAGAGAGGACCCACGAGAGACACGGTGCTGAGACCAGGAACCATACTCTGAACTGAACTAGACGGAGTACGCTCGCACGATACGACCCTGCTGGGGTGGTGGCGCGGCGACGAGAAATTCGCTATGCGATAATGCCGCTATTCGCTAAATGGAGTGGTAACAAGAAGCTAACCACCAGATGGCATGCGTCGGGGAATTCAATGTTGTCTGTCCCCGTTACCCCCCTAGTCATCACAACTAACTACACCCCCACCAGCAGAGTGCACATCGAAATCTGGAGGGCGACGGAGGGGTGCGTGCATGTGTGTGTGCAGATCTGGCTGGGCGAAATTTAGTGGTGCGTGGCGAAATGGATTTGAGGTGCCTCAACGTGGCAGGGCAATACTTCACACTCGCCATCATGCAGCAACAGCTCTTGCTCTCAATGCCAACATACGGCACACACGCGTGTCCCGTGCATGTCAACACACGCACTTTTGGAAATACTTATAACGCAGTATTATGCGCTCACCTCCTCATTCCTCCCCCTCCTTCCCCATCCCACCTCACCTCTTTGCTCCCATATCCCACCCCCACCAGGAAGACGGCTTCCGGCCTGGGCTGGTGGGAGGGCTGCTGGCCCAGGAGCGAGTGCTGGCGATAGTGGCAGGGCGGTACTTCACACTCGCCATCACGCAGCACGGCCGCCTCTTCACCTGGGGCGCCAACCTCTACACCGGCAACGCCCCCTGGCGCCACGAGCACGACTCTGGCTTCGATGACGATACCGATGCTGCTGCTGATGAGTTCCCAGAAAAATCACCCACAAGCACTGCCGGGAGTGGCAGCAGCAGTGAGAGGGAGGCGTGGCGGCAGCGGCTGAGAAACGCGGCCCTGGCAGCGGCGCAGCCGAGGGTGGTGGAGGCTGGGGTGGAGGGGGAGCAGGTAGTGGAGGTGGATGTGGGCACGGACCACTGGGTGGCACTCACAGGGTCGGGCATCGTGCTCGTGTGCCACACTGGGTTTCACTCCTCAGGGGATTCGGGTTGACCCTGAGCAGCACAGATCGTGGCTGGGAGTGGCGCCTGGGGTTCCCCTGGACCGCCCTTCTGCTGTGCGCGTGCCCCCGCATCTGGGCTCCCATCCTGGTGGAGGGGAGGAGGGGAGGGCGGCAGGGCCGGAGGTGCGGTCGGTGAAAGCAGCGCACCACACGACGTTTGCAGTGACGGCGGACTACAAGGCCGTGTCGTGGGGCGAGGCGGGGCCGCTGCTGGGACGCGCATGGGGGGAGGGCCAGGGTCAGGTGCCCGTGAATCGGCTGGGGGTTGTGGGGAGCGGAGGAGGAGGAGGAGGGGCAGTGGGAGGGGAGGGGGTGGTTGGGTTGGATCCGCAGACGGTGGAGAAGGTGTCGGTTGGGGAGGGCTTTGCTGTGGCGAGGCTGAGCCATGGCATGGTGTACTCGTGGTGAGTTGCGCAGTGTGGATGAGATCCTGTACTCCTCTTGTCTCCGTCCTCCCTCCCAACCTCACCACCACTCCCCCTCCCCACCCGTCTCCCCCCCCCCCCCCGCGCTCTTCCCTCCCTCCCTCCAGGGGCGACAACCAGCACGGGCAGCTAGGCCGCCCAGCGCCCCCTCAGGACGGCACCCCGGCGCTAGTGCAGGGGCTGGAGCACCTGGAGGTGCTGCTGGTGGTGGCGGGGTCGCAGCAGGGCCTGGTGCTGTGCCGCGCACTGCAGGGCTCTGAAGCCGCCCTGGAGCCCCAGGAGTTTGACAACACACGCGTTCTCAATGAGGAGCATGTGTCACCCGCAACGCTGCATGATCCCGATGCCACTGCTCCTGCAGCTTCTGTTCCTGTGCCTGGTGCTGCTCGTGCTGTTGTTGGTGCTGGTGGTGCTGCTGGTGGTATGGGAGGAGGGTTGGATGCAGCAGGGGAAGCGGCAGGGGCTGTGGCCGGGGGCGGGGGAGGAAGTGCGGGGGAGAATTGGGGGGAGTGAGTCGGGGGAGGGGCGTCAGCGGAGGAGCAGGGGGGCACGGGCGGTGAGGGGGCAGTGGCGCGGGACATGTGGATGAAGTTAGGGGAGGAGTTCAAGATGCTGCCCCGGCAGGGCATGGACAGCAGCATGCGGAATCCGTGCTGGCGCGTGCAGGCAGGGAGTGTGGGGAGTGCGGGGAGTGGGGGCAATGAGGGAGCGGCAGGACCTGAGGTGCACTGCCTGCCGCACTTCTTCATCATTGGTGCCACCAGGTGCCTCCTCTTGCTACTTTCCTCTTCATTATCCGGTGTTTTTCTCTTCATCTCTTTTCACCATCTGTTAGCTCAGCCCCAACAGCTTGCAATCACTCTTGCTCCTGCACCTGGTGCCTCCTCTTGCCACCAACATTTTTCTTCTTCTCCGTCTGCCATAGGCGATCTTCTTCATTTCTTTTCTCCAACTGATATTCCTGTCAGCTCCTGTTCGTGCACTTGCCCCTGCTCTTGCTGCTGCACGTGTACCAGAATGTTCCCCGTCCCTCACTGCTTCTTCTTGCACTCGCCTCCGTACGTCCTACCCCCCCTCCTTTCCCCTTCCCTTCCCCTCCCTGTGCACCATGCGTGTACCCCACCCACACACTCTCAGTGCCGCCATGCAAGAAGGATCTGTACTAGAACCTCACCCCTCACTCATCACGCCCGCTCCGTCTTGTTCTTCCCTTTCCCACCCCCCTTGTCTCGCACCCACTGCCTGCATGCATATCCCACCACAATGCCGACACTGCCAGGGCGGGCACACAGGACCTGTACCGCAAGCTCACGTCCTCCATCATGCCTGCTCTGTCCTTCGCTTCCTCCCCCCCCCCCTGTCGCACATGCCTATCCCGCCCACCATTCCAGGGCGGGCACGCAGGACCTGTACCGCAAGCTGACCTCCTCCATCATCCCGGGCATATTCCCAGCCGCCATCCCCAACCCCTAGTGGTAGGAGGACCTGCCTTGCCTTCTCCCCAGCTCATGATGAGCACAATTCAACAATCCTTGCCAATCCTTATCCTCGCCCTAGTCAGTTCCTGTGCTGCCATGCCATCCCATCCCAGCAACAATCAATAATGCACAACGTTTATGACTCAATTCCCTCTAACAATCCTCTCCGCCCATCCACACACCACCCCCGTGCAGTTTCTTCTTCTTTGAATGCTTCCACCAACAGCTCAATCGCAGTCCTCTATATCGTCCTCCCTTTTCTGCTTCCCTGCCTCTCGTCCTCTCCCCTCCTGCCACACAACAACCACCATCCTCATCTCCCCACAGCCACTCCCCTCCCTCCCCTCCTCTCATCCTCCTCAACTTCAACCCTCTCAAGAACCCCTGTTCTTTGTAGAACCTCTCAAGACATAACCCTTCAACCACGTTGTGTAGCATACATTGGACAAATTCTGATGCGCCTTACCCTCCCCTTCCCCATTCTTAAGCATCCCAAACCTTCTAAACTAGGACCGCAACTGTCCGATAAGCACACACTCTCACCCATCACATCTCCCTACTCCCCTCCACCCTCTTCCCATCCCTTCCCCGCGGTTTCCCCCCCACCTCCTCCCCACTCCTGCCTCCATACCCCCGCTGCCCCATCCCCACCCTCCCTTGTGCAGGCGGGACCGCAATGGCGCACGGGACTTTGCGTGGTACGTGTCGCTCTTTGACGAGGCAGCGCAGCACATGGTGAACACGGGGGGAAGCGCGGTGACAGGCGAGGTGTCCAGCACGCTGCACACAAGCTCAGGCGTGGTGCTGCGAGGCCACGTGGACGACAGGCACACGGTGCCGGAGCTGCTACACCTGGTGCTGCCCAGGAGCAAGTTCATTGTCATTCTCAGGAACCCCGTCGACCGGTTCTTCTCCGAGTTTAACCTCGCTGCCGTTGTCAACCCCTCGCCCTCCGTGCCCAGGGACTTTCATAAATACGTGAGTGCCCGCACTGCACTGCATCACACCGCATCACACTACATCATTCTGCACTGTTTGCCCCCGCTCTCCCGTATCTCAATCCCTCCCCGTCCCCTTCCCATCCCTCCACACACCCGCTATGCAATTCGATCTCGCTTTCTCTATTCACGTCTCTCCCACAATGCGTTCTCACCCTCGAATGGTCCTTGTATATACATGGGGCTACAGCGTAATGGAAGGTGAGTACAGGACAAGCAAATCTACGCCCAGAACTGCCTTACACGAGCTCGCAAGCCGGCCCCAGGGCTTGCATCAAGCCCCCCCCCAAGTCAATGGGCTCATGAAGCACGTCGATGGGCTCCACCCGTGCCAGCCACCAAGGCAGTGTGGGACTTGGCGGTTAGGGCATTGTTGGCCTGACTCCTTAGCGTGTTGGAGGATGATCGATGGATGGACCACCGCTGGCGGTAGTGCTAGAAGAGCTGGCCGTTTTTGCAGGAACCCGACTCTCAAGAACCAGCCGGCTCTGCCTGGCTTAGCTTGGAGTTGTTTAGCCACAACGGTGGCGCACCTGTAAAAGAACTTGAGCTTACCCGATGAAACGTACCCGTACGTCTCCACAGCCAATGCCTAGAACCCGACCCAGGCCGTCCGGTTGCAGTGGGATTTCTGTTCTTTGGCACGGGCAGTTTCTTGGCCACCCAACCAATGCTGTGGAAGGCCATGGGGTCTTGCAGAGAGATTGGGTCTGTCACCGTCACATCATACAGCCACACGCCCCCCCGAGTTGGGTTGGCGCATGGCGAGATCCACCCTGAGCCCTTCAGCTCTTTGTGGACCGTGAGACCGCAGTCGGATGCGATTCTGGTCAATGCAAATGCGCATTTCATCGCGCACAGCAGCATTGTGAGTGTCAGTCCTCCCTTTGTCGGTCCCGCAGCGGAGCAAATGGTTTGGGAGACGTGGGCCGAGTATCTCTGTCGCGTCGTTCCAGTCACATGCGGTGGGCACAAGGTGTGGTAGGCTTAAACGAAACACCACGGCCCAGGCGCACCAACACCGACGAAGGAGGGAGTGCGTGCGCTGGCTGTGTCCGAGCAGGGCGTTCAGCTCCATATTCCTGAGCGGGGGGTTGCTCTCCTCCAGCAGCATAGAATCTTGCGGCCTGCACAGGTAGGCTCACACCCCACTGCGCGTTGAGCGATTCTAAGCCGTCTCAGAGTAGGTGAAGCAAGGAGGCAGGCTGTGGCGGTGGTTTCTGTCCGCTACAGCCGGGCGTCTTGGGAGAGCTGCTCGGCTGTTAGGGTTTGGGCTGAAGAGCGGGAAAAGAGCCGCGATGCTAGGGTGCAGTGAGCCGCTGGTGGCACTGAGTAAATGCGCTATTGTGGCCGTTAACGTCAAGAACTTGCTCTGCGGCTGGGTATGAGAGGCCGAGCCCGCCCAGGGATGTTGGGAGGGAGGTCTGGCGCCAAGTGCTGGACTGAACCCCAGGGTGGCGATGCAGGGGGGTTGATGTGGCGTGGCACACCGATGTGGTAGGCTGCTTCACCCCATTCCGACCATTCCTTCGCAGGTAGGGTGTTCGGCGGAGAAGCATGGAGGAAAAAGGACATGCGGCCGATGCAGAGGGAGAGAAAGAGGAGGCAGATTTGGGGGTTGACCTGGGAGAGGGTTTCAGAGGCTCATCATTTGACCGAGAGGCGCTGCTGGATGGACGCCACGCTGAAGGCTGTGGACCCCACAGGACCGCCGAGAACAACACGCAGGCCACTGCTGAAGAGGGTGGCGCGGGTCGGCAGACAGAAGCAGGTTTGGTTGAGGGCTGGGTGAGCATCCCCCGCATATGGAGATGTTTTGGGCAGAAGGATGATGGCCGAAGTCAAGGAGTCGAAAACAGCAGAGCAGTCTTGGGGGGGGCAAAGAGCGCCACGTGGTTGCCTCCTCCCACCTGACTGCCAGCCAGGATGGCGACAGTAGGGTGGGAGGGCATTGCTTTGAGCCCAAAAGCGAAAAGGAGAGGGGGCCCACGACATGGCATCCCTCTGCCGAACAAACACCTGTGGCGCTGATGAGGTGGGCGGCGTTGAGTTGAAGGCGGTGTCAAGGATGAGCCGCAAGTGGCTGCTGCTGTAGGACGATGCGGTGACGGGAATGAGGAACTCCTGGGGGCAATGACAAAGCCCTCGAATACGCCCGCCTCCGCTCTCTTGTTGGCGTTAAAATCGTTACTGGCGTCGAGGTGGAGGGCAGGGTGTGTGAGTGGATGGATTGGGAGGAGTCCTCAAGGTAGGTTCTAGAGGAGTGGATGATTGCTTCGACCCCCGCCCCTACAATACCCCCTTCGTACCGGATTGAGATGAAGTGTCGGCGCACAAAGGGAGCACTGGGCAGCAGCGATCAGGAGGGCCGCTTTTGCAGTGGGGTGGTGGACGACCTTTCTCATGGCCATTGGTCTGGTGAATGCTTTTGAGGTGCCTCAAAAGCGCTTAGGCTTGGTGAAGGCAAGGGTTGCCTCCGTGTGGTGAGCCTCCTTGCGAGTGCCATGTTCGCGAGTGCCAGAAGGTGTTAAGAGGGCGTCATATAGGAGTTTGAAGCACATGCCAGTATTGATGTTAGCCCTCAATCTCACCTTTGTACTTGTACTTTTTATATCCTAGTTTAGTGTAGTTTGCACTTTGTGTTTGGTTGGGTGTACACCCACATCCCAACCAAACCCAAATGTGATCTCCAAGCAATCTCCAACCCACCAATTGGAGATTGCCTTGGGATTACCTCCAATTCCCTAGGATTGTCCCCGATTCTGTCCCCACCCTTACCTTGCCCATTTCCAATGTACTTAAAGAACCTTGAGCCCATTACTAATCTATGGATTCTAAGCTCAAGTTTCAGCACTAGCCCCTACTCCTCCTCTATCTCCCCTCTCTTTTGTTTCTCACTTTGCCTCCCGTTCCGCCCGTCTCTCTTATGTCGTACCGTTTAGTGGCACCTACTGTTGCCGCCCCTGTCGCCACTTGCACCTGCTGCTGCTGCATGCTACAGGCTCGCCCCCAGATATGTGGCTGCATGCTACTTCCGTGCTATCCATCTGCTCGTTGCATCCACAGCACCTGCTCTCTCGCCCACCTGATGTCGCCTGCACCCACCGCTGATGCATCTACCGTGGGTTAGGTTCTGCAGCTCCATCTGCCATCACTGCCTGCCACTGCTCTTGTCTGCTGCTGCTCTCTCCTGGTTCGCCCCCGGAGGTGCTGAGCCGTGCTTTACTACTGCTTGTTGCAGCCACAACGCCTTCTCTCTTGCCCACCTGTCGTCGCCTGCACACGCCACTGCTGCATCTACCGTGGCTAAGGTTTGCACTCTGTCTGGTGTATCCCCTCAGGGGGTGCATTATGCACGTGATTTCTATTGTGGGCAGTTAGGGGGTGTGTTGAAATATGTATGTACACATTTTATATAATTGCCTACAGAAGTGTAGTATATATTACATTGGTGGTGCACCTTCCTTGTTCATGACTATTTGTATTGTCGCTCCATACTGAAACCCTCTTCTTCCATCATTTCTACTCTCGATACCTCTCTCCTCACTCACGTTACTCTAGCTATGGCTCCCATCATTAGCTCCCAGTGTGTCAAAGTACACAAACATGTTTTTGTATGTGAACTTGTAGGCTTGCCTAGAGTTGCACCATAGAGGGTATGACATTGAATATACCCCCACTGTATGCCTCATTATACTCATTCATTCTCTTTGACAATGTCAAGCAAGACCTTCCTATAGTGTAAAAGAAAAGAAGGTGTGTAAAATGAGCAAAGTAGCTAGTTAACTATCACAAACAGCAGGGCAGTCCCTTGACCCCCCAAAACAATCAGGAGCCTGGAATGATGCATACGATGCAACAGTGTCTCATACTCCAAGTACAACTCAACCATGATAACCCCATCCCAATCGAAGACTGGGGGTTCGGTGTACCGCTATCCGCATCATTTGAAGTTGTGTCTCCAGACTGTCCTCACCCGCAACAACATCCTTCATCTCCTGGACTTGCGCATCCACCTTGATGGCAGCGCCAGATTCCTCTTTCCCCGCCACCTCCTCCCTGACAGCCTGCAGCTGGTTGGCAATGTGTGCAATGCTTGGGCGGCTTGCAGTGCGCTCCACGGTGCAGCTCACTGCCAGCTCATCCAGGCCAGCACAACATCCCAAGGAGTGGCGTCCACGGTGGGTTGCTTGAGGCTATCTGAACCACCCGACGTCATGCACTCGGTTACCCGAGAGAGTGAAAGAGGATGGACAAAACCGCAAGTTTGAAAAGGTGAAAATACACATCAATAAGCCTATGAAGCAGATTCTTTCACTTTAATTGGAAAGATGCAATTATGGCAACATGTAACAAGCTGCGTGACTGGAACTTACCCACACCACGGTATGCTTGGTCTTCCCAGCATCCTCGGATAATGAAGACCGTCCAGCGAGCACCACAAGCATGAGCATACCAAAGCTGCAATGTGCGAGAGGTGGTGACTGCAATGCGATGGTGAGAGCAACTCGAAAACAGTGCAACGGTGAGATGCATATGACAACTCTATTTTGTGAATTCAAATAACCTGTAGAGGATCTCGATGGTGTTCAGTAAAAAAGGGAAGGATACTGGATATTCAACCAACTAGGTTAGATGGTTGACCAAGTAGCATAGTCCCATTACATGTTTGTTCGAGGTGTAAATTTAATGCATAAACTAATATCGACATGGCATCTGACGGGGTACATGCCACATATTGTAATCGTTGGAGTCTCCTTTATTGGAGCCAACTCCCAGAGTCTTCTGGCGCACACAGCACGACCTGTATATGACTTTTGGGATCGCATGCCAACCGAACGGGTTATATTCTTTTTTTTTGCCTCATAAACAATCATAATGTTATAAAAGTGCGCTGTTAAACTTATCGAATTTCGTAATAAGCATAACGAAAAGCTACGTGCGTATTAATTACCTTAGATTTGGAAAATGTGTGTGGAAGGCAAAACACGATGCGCTAGGATTCGTCAAATTAATTTTCCGCAAAACGAGAAAAGCTGAAATCAGGGTCACGTCACCTGAAATTTTACTAGTTTTTAGTTACCAAAGCGTGAAGCGAGTTATCAAACGCGAGAAGTGAGTTACAAAATGCGTGGACCCTGAGGGTACATTCTTGGCTCGTGTCTGACATGAGGTTAGACACGAAGTGAAGTCGAGGAAGACCTGAAGTGGCCCACTTCGAGTCTTCCGAACCTCCATCCAAACCTCCACTTCGTGTCTCACACGAGGTAGGAACGCACCCTCAATGTAATGGTTACCGTACGCGTTCTAGTGCCCCATAAAAGTTCACATATTTTCCCAAAACAAGTTTCCAGCGGAACCAGCGCCAATACACTTACATGGTTATTAAGGGCGCATTCATGGGTTCGGACACCATCCGAAGTTTTCCACGCGGCTCGCAAATGTTGACGTGGCATTATCCAACATTTCAATGTCCCCCCACGCGGCTCGAGTTCGGACACGTTGCGTTCACCCGACGACGGTTTCAACGACAGCATTGCCCGTCTGTGTGCGACTTGAACGATCCTTCCATAATCTTTTGGTTTCTGCCGCTGCCGTCAAACATTTTGACACCAAATTGTAATGACAGAAGCGAGGTGTAGCCAGCTTCACAGCTATAAATTACAGTATTGGCGCGGAACTTTGGTCAAAGCGAGTGTTGACGTTTCGATTAGAGAACCCTATTGGTCGCGAAATTACTTCTGTTGGACACCTGTCAGGCGATGCTGGCGACCACTGTTGCCTGCCTAAGTTTGGTTTGGTCAGCATCGCCTAACCAACAACCAACCTTATCCTCACCTCCATACCTGTAGAAGGTGTATGTATGGTGGTAAGAGGTTTGGAAAGCGGGATGAGGAGAAAGACGGCAGTACCAGCCAATGGCTGTCAACGCATCAGCTCCGAGCCCTACCTTTCCCCCCAACCTACCTCCAGCCACCTACGTCTCGTGCGTCCTGCCCTGCGCGATGGATCATCATCAACACAGAACAGTACTCAACCTTCCCTTGTGCGTCCGCTGCCAGCGTCTTCTCGTCTGCTTATTTCACTGCCACACGCCCACATGTCGGTGTGACCATAAGTCGCCGCCTATCGCGGTCTCGAGTCCTCCACTCCTACTACTGGTCACCGACAATGGTGTAGTTAGTAGTAGTAGGATACTTGCGGCAGCAGCAGTAGCGTTTCACAGCCACTCGTCGTCATCATCGTGGCGTGACGCCACTGTTACCTGGCAGTGTCGAAATCTAGATCTGAACCGAAGCCAACCGTCGCCAAGTCGATTCCAGCTAGAACCGGCGCTTCGATGAGGAATCTCGAGCGTGCATCATGAGGAACCAGCACTCCCCCCAGCGCTCTCATCAGCGCTCGCCATGGCGCTCTGGCTTGTCGCTTTCAATGCTGCCTCGTCGTGCCACGCGCAACGGATCAATCCTTCACAAGGTACTAAACACTGGACTAATAGTACACCGCCCGCGGCCCTCTCGCCCACCTCCCCCTCTGCTCGTATGGCTTGCGATGCCTCGAGACTATCAGAAGTTGTGAAACTGGGTAGAGGGAGGTAAGAATCCCCTCTCTACCGTGCCTCTCTCCCATGTGCCCGCACGTCTCGCAGCCTCGTCAGTCGGTGTTGAAGGGAGGCTGTCATTGAATTCCGCGTCTTCACTTTTGCCCTCTCTTCTCCCCAACGCGTCAGCCGCGTTTCTCAAAGACAGCCAGACGGCATGGGGAACGAGGTTACCGGGATGGGCGGTGGGAGTCAAGTGCAGCACTGCGGAAGGAATCAGTTGTGACGCTAAAGGCATGATTAAGGCGTTGTGAGTACATGCACGCTGTTATCATATCATGGAATAGGCGCTTCCTGCTGCCATGCTCGCACCATTTGCTGCCTGCCAGCCAGACGCTTCCATCGGCTATCACATACATTTCTCCCACCTTCCCTTAATCCTTCTGTTCCCCATTGCCACTGCTAACATTGCCCCAGGATGCACCGCATTCATCCCATCTTAACCAGGCTTGCCATCTCATCACCATCTTATGAAGGAATATATTAGAGAGCATAGCGATAGCGAGAGAGTTTCTGCTATGGGAACAATGTTGCGCCAGCAACTTGGTAGAGTTTCGGTAGCGTTTGCCTCTAAGGACTTAGTGAGAATTGAAGTAGCATTTGGGCCAAGTAGAATTGCAATATCAACTATGAATACAAAAGCAAACACACAAGATAGATATAGGCTACGAGGAGGTTTCACAAAGTTGGAGTGGCACTGCGGAGTAACCCAACCTCACGAAAGTGGTGTGCAAGTGGGTTGAACGCGCCTCGTAGAAGTTCAACCCAACTCAGCAGCAGAATGGCCCTTCTCGCACGCCACCACAACCAACCAACTCCAACTAGGCAACACCATACAAAACAACCATAGACTTGCTATAAAGTGACACGCTTCCCAAGAATCGTGCCCAAGACTTTACTAGACCAGCAGCACCCCAGCACGGACTTCATTGGCACTACAGTAGTCGCGTGACATCAACGCACTCCTTGTGTTGGTGTCATTCCATGCCCATCTTAGCGTAGTTGTCTTGCCAAGTCGTCGAGGGCCCTTGCTGTCGTAGGGCCCTTTAACACCTTAACGATCACCTTTTCGTCCAAAACGTGCTGTGCCCGTTTCCCCTCCTCTCACGCCCTCATTACGCCCAATCGACTTTTCGCACACAGAGGCCTTCCCCATTCCGGTATCGTGGGCTCCATCCCCGACAGCATCTCTGCGCTTGCGGCACTCACATACCTGTAAGAGGCACACTGGGTTTGCTCCACCTGCGTGCTGCTCTGTCCACTGGGTGCTGCATGCCATGTGCGCATCACTGCTGGCACTCCTCCACTGCCCATGCACTCAGCACGCCCACTCCTTCCCACCTCTGCTGTCTGCATCGCTTCACCACGCCGTGTTCCTCCCTCTTGTTGTAGTAATTCGTTTTTATGCCTTGGTTCCTAAACCTCAAAACCCAGTACACCTGTTTTACTACCACGGCAGAACTCATATCTGTCACGACGCATTCTTAATCTGTACAGTCTTTGTCAGTCCTCTTCATTTGCTTGCCTTGCTATAGGCCTTCCAAGCCCATCAATCGTAGTAGTAAGTTCCAGCCAGCTAAAGTCCGTGAACAAGGATTTGAGCCTCTCGTCTCGTCAAGTCCAACTCACTCACCCACACAGGAGACTCAGCGGTAATTTTCTCACGGGCTCCATTCCCGACAGCATCTCTGCACTCGCGAACCTCCATCTCCTGTAAGAGGCACACTGGGTTTGCTCCACCTGCGTGCTGCTCTATCCACTGGGTGCTGCATGCCATGTGTGCATCACCGCTGGCACTCCTCCTCTGCCCATGCACTCTGCAAGCCCACTCCTTCCCACCTCTGCTGTCTGCATCGCTTCACCACGCCGTGTTCCTCCCTCTTGTTGTAGTAATTCGTTCTTTTGCCTTGGTTCCTAAACCTCAAAACCCAGTACACCTGTTTTACTACCACAGCAGAACTCATAACTGTCACTACACAATCTTAAATCTGTACAGTGTTTGTCAGTCCTATGCATTTGCTTGCCTTGCTATAGGCCTTCCGAGCTCATCAATCCTAGTAGTAAGTTCCAGCCGGCCAAAGTCCGTAAACAAGGATTTGAGCCTCTTGTCTTGTCACGTCCAACTCACTCACCCCCATACAGGAAACTCGACTATAACTCTCTCAACGGCTCCATTCCCAACAGCATCTCTGCGCTCACGAACCTTGAATACCTGTAAGAGGCACACTGGGTTTGCTCCACCTGCGTGCTGCTCTGTCCGCTGGGTGCTGCATGCCATGTGCGCATCACTGCTGGCACTCCTCCACTGCCCATGCACTCAGCACGCCCACTCCTTCCCACCTCTGCTGTCTGCATCGCTTCACCACGCCGTGTTCCTCCCTCTTGTTGTAGTAATTCGTTGTTTTGCCTTGGTTCCTAAACCTCAAAACCCAGTACACCTGTTTTACTAGCACAGCAGAACTCATAACTGTCACTACACAATCTTAATCTGTACAGTCTTTGTCAGTCCTCTGCATTTGCTTGCCTTGCTATAGGCCTTCCGAGCTCATCAATCCTAGTAGTAAGTTCCAGCCGGCCAAAGTCCGTAAACAAGGATTTGAGCCTCTCGTCTCGTCACGTCCAACTCACTCACCCACACAGGGATCTCAACAGAAATTTTCTCACGGGCTCCATTCCCGACAACATCTCCGCACTCACAGCACTCACACGGCTGTAAGAGGCGCACTGGGTTTGCTCCACCTGTGTGCTGCTGTGTCCACTGGGTGCTGCATGCCATGTGCGCATCACTGCTGGCACTCCTTCACTGCCCATTCTCTAAGCATGCTCACTCCTCCCCCCCACTGCTGTCTGCATCGCTTTGCCACTCCTCGATTGTCCGTGCTGCACCAACCATCTGGTTGCTCCATTCCTTCAGTAGAGCTCACAGCTGCCACTAAATTATCTCAGCCTTCAGAATTGCAGTCCCCTTCGTCCTCGCTCTGGCCCTCCCGAACTAATTATGCCTTTTGAGTTCCAGCCACCCTCTGTGGACAGAAATTTGAGCCTCTCGTCTCGTCACCTCCAACTCACTCACCCCATACAGGGATCTCAACACTAATTCTCTCACGGGCTCCATTCCCAACAGCATCTCTGCGCTCTCGAACCTCGAATACCTGTAAGAGGCACACTAGGTTTGCTCCACCTGCGTGCTGCTCTGTCCACTGGGTGCTGCATGCCATGTGCGCATCACTGCTGGCACTCCTCCACTGCCCATGCTCTCTGCACGCCCACTCCTTCCCACCTCTGCTGTCTGCATCGCTTCACCACGCCGTGTTCCTCCCTCTTGTTGTAGTAATTCGTTCTTATGCCTTGGTTCGTAAACCTCAAAACCCAGTACACCTGTTTTACTACCACGGCAGAACTCATAACTGTCACTACACAATCTTAAATCTGTACAGTTTTTGTCAGTCCTCTGCATTTGCTTGCCTTGCTATAGGCCTTCCGAGCTCATCAATCCTAGTAGTAAGTTCCAGCGGGCCAAAGTCCGTGAACAAGGATTTGAGCCTCTCGTCTCGTCACGTCCAACTCACTCACCCACACAGGAATCTCAACACTAACTCTCTCAACAGCTCCATTCCCGACACCATCTCCGCACTCACTGCACTCAGATTTGGGCTGTAAGAGGCGCACTGGGTTTGCTCCACCTGCGTGCTGCTCTGTCCACCGGGTGCTGCATGCCATGTGCGCATCACTGCTGGCACTCCTCCACTGCCCATTCTCTAAGCATGCCCACTCCTCCCCCCCACTGCTGTCTGCATCGCTTTGCCACTCCTCGATTGTCCATGCTGCACCAACCATCTGGTTGCTTCATTCCTTCAGCAGAGCTCATAGCTGCCACAAAATTATCTCAGCCTTCAGAATTGCAGTCCCCTTCGTCCTCGCTCTGGCCCTCCCGAACTAATTATGCCTTTTGAGTTCCAGAAACCCTCTGTGGACAGAAATTCGAGCCTCTCGTCTCGTCACCTCCAACTCACTCACCCACCCAGGGATCTCAACACTAATTCTCTCACGAGCTCCATTCCCGACAGCATCTCTGCGCTCACGAACCTCTGGACCCTGTAAGAGGCACACTGGGTTTGCTCCACCTGCGTGCTGCTCTGTCCACTGGGTGCTGCATGCCATGTGCGCATCACTGCTGGCACTCCTCCACTGCCCATGCTCTCTACACGCCCACTCCTTCCCACCTCTGCTGTCTGCATTGCTTCACCACGCCGTGTTCCTCCCTCTTGTTGTAGTAATTCGTTCTTATGCCTTGGTTCCTAAACCTCAAAACCCAGTACACCTGTTTTACTACCACGGCAGAACTCATAACTGTCACTACACAATCTTAAATCTGTACAGTTTTTGTCAGTCCTCTGCATTTGCTTGCCTTGCTATAGGCCTTCCGAGCTCATCAATCCTAGTAGTAAGTTCCAGCGGGCCAAAGTCCGTGAACAAGGATTTGAGCCTCTCGTCTCGTCACGTCCAACTTACTCACCCACACAGGAATCTCAACACTAACTCTCTCAACAGCTCCATTCCCGACACCATCTCCGCACTCACTGCACTCAGATTTGGGCTGTAAGAGGCGCACTGGGTTTGCTCCACCTGCGTGCTGCTCTGTCCACCGGGTGATGCATGCCATGTGCGCATCACTGCTGGCACTCCTCCACTGCCCATTCTCTAAGCATGCCCACTCCTCCCCCCCACTGCTGTCTGCATCGCTTTGCCACTCCTCGATTGTCCATGCTGCACCAACCATCTGGTTGCTTCATTCCTTCAGCAGAGCTCACAGCTGCCACAAAATTATCTCAGCCTTCAGAATTGCAGTCCCCTTCGTCCTCGCTCTGGCCCTCCCGAACTAATTATGCCTTTTGAGTTCCAGAAACCCTCTGTGGACAGAAATTCGAGCCTCTCGTCTCGTCACCTCCAACTCACTCACCCACCCAGGGATCTCAACACTAATTCTCTCACGAGCTCCATTCCCGACAGCATCTCTGCGCTCACGAACCTCTGGACCCTGTAAGAGGCACACTGGGTTTGCTCCACCTGCGTGCTGCTCTGTCCACTGGGTGCTGCATGCCATGTGCGCATCACTGCTGGCACTCCTCCACTGCCCATGCTCTCTACACGCCCACTCCTTCCCACCTCTGCTGACTGCATCGCTTCACCACGCCGTGTTCCTCCCTCTTGTTGTAGTAATTCGTTCTTATGCCTTGGTTCCTAAACCTCAAAACCCAGTACACCTGTTTTACTACCACGGCAGAACTCATAACTGTCACTACACAATCTTAAATCTGTACAGTGTTTGTCAGTCCTCTGCATTTGCTTGCCTTGCTATAGGCCTTCCGAGCTCATCAATCCTAGTAGTAAGTTCCAGCCGGCCAAAGTCCGTAAACAAGGATTTGAGCCTCTCGTCTCGTCATGTCCAACTCACTCACCCACACAGGGATCTCAACAGAAATTTTCTCACGGGCTCCATTCCCGACAACATCTCCGCACTCACAGAACTCACAGGGCTGTAAGAGGCGCACTGGGTTTGCTCCACCTGTGTGCTGCTGTGTCCACTGGGTGCTGCATGCCATGTGCGCATCACTGCTGGCACTCCTCCACTGCCCATGCGCTCTGCACGCCCACTCCTTCCCACCTCTGCTGTCTGCATCGCTTCACCACTCCGTGTTCTTCCCTCTTGTTGTAATTCATTCTTATACCTTCGTTCTTAAACCTCAAAACCTAGTACACTTGTTTGACTACCTCGGCAGAACTCATATCTGTCACTACGCAATCTTAATCTGTACAGTCTTTGTCAGTCCTCTGCATTTGCTTGCCTTGCTATAGGCCTTCCGAGCTCATCAATCCTAGTAGTAAGTTCCAGCCGGCCAAAGTCCGTAAACAAGGATTTGCGCCGACGTTGAGTGAAAGTGAGGTGTTTCGTTTGAATGTAATTCGTTCTGTGTGAGTTTTGTATTTTTGTGCTTTGCGTTTCTGTGTTTACGACTCGTGAATCGCCTCAACGGTTCATGAGTTATGTGCATTTTTGTGAGAGGTTGCGTTTCTGAGTGTCCGTGTGTGAATGCAAGACTTCGTGTGTGTTTGTGTGGTTTCGGGAGTTGTCATGAATGTGCATGAATTTCTGTGTTCGTGAAATTTCGTGAAGTCTGCGCTGTTCATGAATTTCTGTGACTGTTCGTGACAGTTCATATTTTCTGTATTTCGTGTGTGTTCGTGAAGAGTCGCGAGTGTTCGCGAGATAGTTCGTGGTGGTCAAGGTCAAGGGCGCGAGAATCTTGACTGCGCGTGTGGTCTAGATTTTGTGCGTGGGCCCTCAGGGCTCGAGCGTGTGACTCGAAACTGTTGTGAGCATGTGTCTTGTCACTGTTGCGCGAGGGCACAAGGCCCATGATCGCAACGTGACAGTGCACGTCCGTGCATTAAAGAGCACGACCGAAATATCGGTTGTGCTATGATTGCGCCGGCAGGGGCGCTCGTGTGTTTTGGGGGGTGCTGCGGGATTCCAAGGGGTGCTCGGGTGTGACTCGAGATTTCAGTTTTGTAACTGAATCTCGAGCCTTGTCATTTACTGTGCGTGGCACACAGAAACTTCTCGGGAAAGCAGCGCGCGTGAAAAACGGTGAAAAACCGTGAAGTAACTTTAAGGCGTCGTGAAAAACGGTGAGAAACAGTTTTGTATCTGTGAACGTTCGTGATAACGGTAATTCCACATGAATGTTCATGATTGCGTACAAGAAATCATGAATGTTCGCGAAGGGAGTCAGCAGGGGAGTTTGGCAGAAGTGCAGTTTGAATTGACGGGGCAAATCAAGCCAAATTCAAGAGCAGTTCGACAACCGTTTTCCTTGGCGGATCTGACGAAGTCCTGAAGTCTAGTTAACCAACTGCTTTGTGCTTTCCAATGCTTGTGTTAGGCAAAATATAAATGCGTGCTTGTGCTTGGTTGTAATTTCAATCCTTTGAGTGAATGTTTTCTCTATCAACTGATAGAAATGGAACTGAACTGATTGATTAGTAGAGAAGTCACTAAGCCTTAAGTACAAACGAGGTTGGGTTGGGCAAAGCTAGGGAAAGGATGGGATGGGAATCCTAGCAAATCTCCAATTGGTGAGTTGGCAGATTTGCAGGATTACGAGGGAATCCCAACTAGATAGGGTTGGGATTACAAACTACACCCAACCCGCAAATAACCTACGCGATATAGAATATAGTACACAAAGTGTTGACAGCCTATTTCTAACACACCCCCTAGGCTGCAACACATCACCCACAAGGAGGCCCAACACCCATGGCCGAGAGGAGCCGGTAATGGTCTTGGCGAACAAGCGTCTTGGTAAACAGGTCAGCAAGGTTGCAGTCGGAGGCAACGTGGTCAGCCTTCAGCTGCTCGCGCTGCACTAGCTCACGAAGAAAGTAGTGATGGACTTCAATGTGCTTGGTGCGGCCGTGGAAAACGGGGTCCTTGGTGAGATGAATGGTGCTCTCGTTGTCACACCAAAGTGTAGGGGTTGGTTGGGGATACCCCAGTTCTGTCAGCAGGAAGGAGAGCCAACGAGCCTCTTGGGCAGCTATGGTCCCGGCATACAGCTCTGCCTCACAGGTCAACAGTGAGACTGAGGACGACCGAGTGGAGCGCCAACTTACAACCCCACTGCCAAGGGTAAAGCAATACCCTTGGGAAGAGCACCGATCACTCTGGTCATCAGCATAGGATGAGTCACTGTACCCCTCAAGGCGAACAGGGGAGGAGCCGCCAAGTGTGAGCACATAATCCTGTGTGCCTTTGAGATAGCGAAGAACCCGCTTGGCGGCAAACCAGTGGTGGCGAGTGAAGCGACCAGGTGCAACGTAGCGGGACAGTACACTGACTGGATAGGCCAAGTCTGGTAGAGTGCACATCATCGCGTACATGAGGGATCCAACGAGCTCGGGGTAAGGCTCATCACAGGGCTCAGGTGAGGGAACAGAGGGTGCAGTGAGTTGGTGCTGTAGAGAGAGTGGGGTAGGCATTGATGCGGCTTCCTGCATCTTGAATTGAATCTCGTCAGAACGTTGTTGTTGTAAAACTTCTACGAGAGGGTGATGGTGCGGGCCGTGCGATCACGTGTGATATCCATGCCCAGATAGTTCGTCAGCTTCCCAAGGTCCTTCATGGCCAGCTTCTCACCAAGTGCGGTTTTGAGTGCTGCCAACCCAATTTGATCCTTGGTGACAAGGATCATGTCATCGACATATACCAGGATGAAGAAGCGGGATGGTGTTGCTCGGATGAAGAGGCTGGGGTCAGAGGTGGATGGGTGAAAGTCGAGGGACCCTAAGGTGTTCTTTAGCTTGTTGTGCCATTCCCGGGGTGCTTGCTTGAGGCCACATACTGGCCGATTCAGCTTCCATACAGTGCCTGGTGGAAAAGAAGCTGGAAATCCTTCGGGCCACTCCATATAGATTTCCTCTAGATCAGAAGCCAGAGCGGGAGGAGAGGAAGGAGGGGGGGCGAGTGGGGGAGCGAGTTGGGGAGGGGAGGGGGAGGGAAGGAGCGGAGGAGACTGCTTGGTGCTGGAGGGGGAAGTGGGTGGTGGCGGGTCAGAGATGGCGGAGGGAGCAGGAAGAGGAGGAGATGGAATGGCGGGAGGAGGAAGACTGTCAAAGTCAGCCCAAGTAAGAGAAGGAAGTGCAGGAGAGGGTTAAGCCTTGGAGGAGGGATAGAAAGGGTGAGACTCATCAAAGAATACGTCCCGGCTGCGGTAAAGTTTGTTGGTGGAAGGATAGAGGAAGAGATACTCTGGCGAATCTGAGTTGTGCCCGAGGTGTACACACGTGATTGTTTTGGGAGCAGGCTTGCCGCCAGCTGCACGACGGGCTTGGGAGTTGAGGAGGACATAGGAAGTGCACCCCCATACACGTAGAGGGCGGGCGGACGGCTTTTGACCCGTCCACAGCTCAGCGGGGGTGGTGTGGGTGTGATGAGGATGAGGATGGAGACTATGGAGGGCGGCAGCGTGGAGCATGGCGTACCCCCAAAGAGAGGGAGGGGCGGAGGTGTGAGTGAGGAGGCAGCGAGCAATCTGCACTAAGATGCGGTTCCGACTCTCAGCAACACTGTTCTGTTGGGAACTGTCCGGGAGAGTGAAGGTCTGACTGATACCCTCAGTGGAATAGAAGGCTTTGAGAGTGTTGTTGCGGAATTCACCGCCACCGTCAGAGTGAAGGAACTTGATGGTGGTTTTAAAGTGTTTATGAGCCTGCTTGGCCCATTCAATGATGACGGCTGGGGCTTCAGACTTGGAGAAGAGGAGGTGGACAGACACATAGCGGGAATAGTCATAAATGATGACAAGGAAGTAGAAGTGTCCGCCACGAGAACGAACAGGAGCTAGACCCCAAAGGTCCATGTGCACGCGATCGAGAGGTGCAGTGTAAATGGACTCAGGTGGGGGATGGGGCTGTTCACGAAGCTTGCTCTGTGCACAGTGAAAGCAAGGCGGCCCGAGGTTGGAGGCAAGAGAGGGAAGTGAGGCTGGAAGTCCGTGGAGAAGCTGTTTTGTGGCAAGTTGATGTGGCCGAGGCGGTGATGGAAGAGCATGGTTTTGTCGGAAAGGAGATGGCAGTGACAGGTGGAGGAGTCTGAGGAACGGAGCGGAAGGTGGGAGCACGTTTGAATGGGAGTGACAACGGGCGTGTAGAGATTGTTGGAGTTGAGGGTGAAGCGGGCTAGATGAATGCCGGTTTTGGCATCAAAGAGGTCACAGTAGTCGACATCATTGGGAAAGATGGTGATCACTCCTGCATGTTGGATTTCACGCTGTGCTAGGAGGTTGTAGCGGAGGGTTGGAGCACAGATGCCAGTGACTGTGCCGGATGGGAATGCTGGACAAGGAACTGTGGAGGACCCATGGCATTGGATGGAGAAGCTAGAATGTGCTCCAAGGAGTGGGTTGGGGGCCTGGTAGGGAACGAATGCGGTTTGGTCTTTGAGTACTGTGTGGGTGGCACCACTGTCTAGTATGAACTCGATCCCCTGTGTGTTTGAAACACCGATGTACTGCGATCCCTTCTCATTAATAATACCAGCACCAAAGAATAACAGATTGAGGCGAACATCAGATGGGCTGCTAGCAAGTGCCTCAACAGGTTTCTCTACTGCCTCGACCTGATTCACGCGACGGGGTGGGGCCCAGTTGGGAGGATGCTTGTTGGTGGACGTCATACCACTCGTCATCTCGCTTCTTGAAGCAGGTTGCCTCAAGGTGGTTGGTGCCTCCACATTTCTGCCCTGCACGTGGACCCTTCCTAATGATGTAGGGGCATGGGGGAAACGAGTTGCGCCTCGGTCCCTGCTGGGAGCGGAATGGGATACGAGGGGTGTAGCGTACAACATTGACAGATGCTTGTGCTGCAAGGTCCTTTTCAGCAGAGAGAAGGGCCGATGCGAATTTCTCGAAAGTGATTTCCTTGGTGGGGAGCTGCTTGAGCATGGAACTGGTGACATTGTAGGCCGGGGTAAGACCTACGAGTAGCCCACCTGCAGGTGCTTGTTCGGGGAAGGTGATCCCGATGTCCTTGAATTCCTCGTGGATGTTACGAATTTCTGAAATGTAGTCCGCCATGCTCGGGCATTCGTCAAGGCGGATTTGGAACATTCAAGGGATGAGGATTGCAACTCCCACTGCGGTCTTGTCATGGAAACGGTCCTGGAGGTACTTCCAAATCTCATGAGCGGAGCGAAAGGTGCGGTAGGGTTTGACAAGTTCAACGGGAGTGGTGGTGATGAAAACCCTAATGACCCCCGCATCCGCCTGCTCCCACACACTGAAGTCAGTCTCATACTGGGTAGTCTTAGCCTCGAATGCGGTTTTGGCTGTGGCAGTGGCTCCTTCGCCAAGAGGATCGGGAGGGAGAGGCATCTTTCCCTTGCCACGGTTGAGGAGGATGTCCTTGAGGCAAATCCCCTTCAGCTCCGTGCTAAGGAGGTGCTTCTCCACTCCATAGCACCATTCCCCAAAGTTGGTGCTCGTGTCGTTGGGAGTGAGATTGAGAACGATGAGGATTCCTATGAGGGTGGAAGTTGAAGTCGCCATTTTGCGCGTAGCGCAGCGCTAAAGTCTCCGATACGTAGCGGAGCGAAGCGGAGCGGAGTGATGTGATGTGCGGAGCGGCGATTTTGAAAATAAGTAAGTCCGAAACGCGATTTCGGCATCAGAAAAACCCAGAATGTGATGTGCTGCTCTGCTTCGCCGATGCCCCCTGATCTGCTTCGCCGCTGCCCCCTTTTCCGCTGCTCTGCAGCGCCGCTGACCCGTTCCGCTTCTCTGCTGCGCCACTGACGTGTTCCGCTGCGCCGCTGACCTGTTCTGCTGCGCCGCTGACCTGTTCCGCTGCGCCGCTGACCTGTTCTGCTGCGCCGCTGAACCTGTCCTGCTGCGCCGATGAACCTGTTCTGCTGCGCCGCTGAAAACCTGTTCTGCTGCGCCGCTGAAAACCTGTTCTGCTGTGCCGCTGAAAACCTGTTCTGCTGCGCCGCTGAAAACTTGTTCGAAGTTACGAAATTGGGAAAAACGAGAAATTTCCCGACAGAAATGTAAAATTCCAGAAGCTTACGATGAAGGACGTGGGATTGAAGAAATCGCCGTTGAAATCGGAAGTGCACGTAGATAGAATGTGAGTGCGCTCTTGAACGGCATGAAGACGTGAAGTCGGAAGACGCTAGGCGTAGGAGCCGAAAACTGAAGGAGATATAGAAGAACTGAAGAGAACCATTACGACGCCAAGGATCGGATTCCGGGTGAGTGGAATTTACTAGCTCTGATACCATGATAGAAATGGAACTGAACTGATTGATTAGTAGAGAAGGCAAGGCACTAGGCCTTAAGTACAAACGAAGTTGGGTTGGGAAAAGCAAGGGAAAGGATGGGATGGGAATCCTAGCAAATCTCTAATGGGTGAGTTGGCAAATTTGCAGGATTACGAGGGAGTCCCAACCAGATAGGGCTGGGATTACAAACTACACCCAACCCGCAAATAACCTACGCGATATAGAATATAGTACACAAAGTGTTGACAGCCTACTTCTAACATCAACGTATTGACATGAAGAGAACTTTCTGCACACGACCAGTTCGTCGTCATAACGTTGCGCAAGGAGTTTTGGGAACGCTCTATTGCACACGATTCTTTTTGCACTTAGTGTGTCCCTCTACAAACACGGACCCTTGGTTAGGGGCTGGCTTTACCAGGCACCTGTGGACCCTTGGAGGTGACCTTGTGGGGACTACTAAGTGTGAATTAAAGGTGTGCTTATTAGCTTCTAGATCCCACCCTGTAATCTTAGTCGGTCCTCTACATTTGCTTGCCATTCTCTATCCCTCCTTAATTGAGAAATCCTTTTAATCTCCAGCCACTGTCTGTAGACAGGTTTGAACCTCTCTCTCATTTCATCACGACCAACTCACCTACCCACTCAGGGATTTTGGCAGTAACAGTCTTGCGGGCTCCATTCCCGAACGCATCTTGGATCTCAGGGCACTCTCACACCTGTAAGAGGCACACTGCGTCTGCTCTCACTGGGTGCTCCACTGGCACTGCCCATGCTCTTGGCATGCCCACTCCCCCCCCCTCTGCTGTTTGCATCACTTTGCCACTTCTAGCTTGTATGTGCTGCATCAACCTTCTGACAGCTTCATCAGTTCAGCAGAGCTCACAACTGCCACTACACTAGCTCAGCATGTACAATCACAGTCCTCTCCATTTGCCTTGCTTTAGCCCTTTTAAAATGATCATGCCTTCCAAGTTCCAGCCACCAGGACAGGGATTTGAGCCTCTCCTCTCATCACGTCCAACTCACTCACCCCCACACAGGGGTCTCAACTCCAACTCTCTCAACGGCTCCATTCCCTACTACATCAACTGGCTCGATGCACTCACATACCTGTAAGAGGCACCCTGGGTTCTCTCTTTCTATGTGCATATCATCACTGATGGCCAAGGTGCATAACGTTTTATTTTCCCCATTTTTTTTCTTCCAGGCTCTTTCTGTAACAAAACGTTTTCATAACAAACGACTAATTTGGTGGGAAAAAAGCACCTACTATTTTTCTTGTTAGGTTTCTAACCTGCTGTTGTACTAGACAAGACATGAGCAACTGGCGAACTCAAACGTGTTTGAGTCGAAAATGCCGAACATGTCTTGCAACCGAACCGAACATCAAACATTTTTGTAGGTTTAGGGGTGTTCGATGTTCGTTTTGCAGGGGCGAACATTTCACAGATTTCCCGAACATCACCATGTTCGAGGTGAACCCGAAGATGTTCGGTTCGTAAATGGGGTTTCCCTAAGTCATCCTAGACATTGCTAGGCTGAGGAGCCTAGAGGAAAAAAAAAACGCAATATCGGTGGGAGAATGACGGGAAACACAATCGGTGTATTGTGGTTGGGTTTTTCTTCCTGGGCTGACAGGAAACACAATCGGTGGGGTGCGAGAATGTTTTCAGTATTTCGCATTTCACACTTTTGAATTGATCCGCATTGGACTCTATTCGCGACGGCGATTTCGCAAAATTTGCCCAACCAGCCAGCCCATCCATCCCACCCAAAACCGGCAGTACCACAATGCACCTCCTAAATCCAACCAGGCCTCATACACAAAACTAACGCAAGCAAAAACACACACTCACTTCACACGCTAATCTACTCCCGCTACTATGCTATACCTAATCCGCTCACTACATCCAACTCTGAGGAATATATACAACCAGTACGCCAGCTTGGCATGCTATTTTAGACGCGAACACTTTACTGTTCAATGTTCGTCATACCATGAAAAAAAGGCGCGACGAACCGAACATGTTCGAGTCGAACTGAACAGGCGTTTGAGTTTTCCCTCATGTCTATGTTGTTCCATAGGCGTTTGTTTTGTAAGTACGACGAGGTAGCTATTTGAAGTGTTGGTGATGCACCAGACCAGGGGATGCTGTGAAGCTTTTTTGTGGTTATTTCAACATATGAGTATGTATGTGTTACAAATAAACGTATATATTTTGTTTTCCCCAAAAGATACCATCAAACTATGTTGAGGAAGATGCTTAGGAAGGAGACGTAGACGCACGCGAAGATGCAGGCCGGTCGGCGGATCTTTTTTGGGCTACCCGAAAAAAAAAAAAAAAAAAAAACAGAAACAATGGTCACCAAACGAAAAAAAAAGGTTGGATACGTTTTCTTTCATGGCCACAAACGGAAACATGCAAGAAAGTTTTCGTCCTCTTCCTCCTACTGACTTTCGCCATCAACGTTGTCCCTTTTATCAAACTGAAATCATATTTTGGAACTGATTAAAACCAGTTAGAACGACGGCTTTTACCATACTGCTTTTACGGGTGTTTTTTAAAAACAAACAAACAAAAAACTCTGCATGCCCACTCCTCCCCCCCTCTGCTGGCTGCATCACTTTGTCACTCCTCAATCGTCCATGCTGCATCGACCTTTTGGTAAGACAAGGGCAACGAGGCGAGTAAAAAACTCGACATTGTGCAAACGGAAACATGCAAGAAAGTTTTCGTCCTCTTCCTCCCCAAAAGATACCATCAAACTATTACTCGTTTTAGGCGAGTAACGAGTAGGGCAAATCGCATTTTTTTCTCGTCCGAGGCGAAGCGAGTAATGCTCGCGAGTAAAAAATACTCGCCTTTTACTCGTGTTTTCATTGAGTAATTGTTATCTCGCGAGTACAGATTGTACTCACGATTAATTTGATACTCCTCTTGTCCTGATCCCCGCAGCAGTGGGTGTGAAGAATCAACATTTCTAGATCTGGCGGATCATTTCAGTACAACCCGCCAGCCTACTAGATCTAGCGTTTTAGATCGTGCACGGCCATTATGCAACCAATTAGAGGCCAACTATGTAAATCTATCTATGTAGATCTAGTCTAGCAATCAACTAACGTTATATATCTGCTTTTGTCGATCGCCCTGGACTACTATTAGTCAAGCGTAAATAGGTAACTTGCACGCATGTTATAACTCGTTAAAAACGCTTTAATACGGTTCCAAGAGGTCTTTGGTTCTAAACAAACGTCGTTCTAGACGGTCGCTATCAAACCAGCGGGGCACCAAACCATGGGACCATAACTAAGCAGGACAAAGGGGAGGCTGGGTACTAATTCATCCGGTTCGGTACATAGTTGTTAGCCCTTCCTTGCATGTTGCCCTTTGTGGCCATGATTGTTAAAGCATTCAACCATTTTTTCTTTCCTTCTTTATTTGTGACCTGGGTTCTCAAGCAAAAGAACAGCTGAATTTTTTATATGATCGTAAATAACGGACTGTATTATACGAGCCTCTCGTCTCATCACATCCAACTCACTCAACCCTACACAGTGATCTCAGCTCCAACTCCCTCGTGGGCTCCATTCCCAACAGCATCTCTGCGCTCACGGCACTCGCATCTCTGTAAGAGCCGCACAGGGTTTGCTCTACCTGCGTGCTGCTCTGTCCACTAGGTGCTGCATGCCATGTGCGCATCACTGCTGGCACTCCTCCACTGCCCATGCACTCAACACACTGGTTCCATCCATTTGCCGTTTGCATCCATTTGCCACTCCTTGTTCTGCCCTACTGCACCAACCTACTTGCTGTACTTCATTGAACCTACGTGCTATTTTGAACTCATTCCTGCCAGTACACAATCTCAACCTGTACAATCTCAGTCTGTTCTCTGCATCTGTTTGCCTTGCTGAAGCTCCTAATTAATCAATCCTTCCAAGTTCCAGCCACCCTATGTAAACGGGGTGTGAGCCTCTCATCTTATCACGTCCGAATCACTCAACTCAACCCCACACAGGAATCTCAGCTCTAACTATCTCGCAGGCTCCATTCCCAGCAGCATCTCCGCACTCATGGTAGTCACATACCTGTGAGTGGCACACTGTTCTTCCTGTGGGCTGCTCTGTTCACTGGTAACTGGTTGCTGCATTCCATGTGCGCATCACTGCCGGCACTCCTCCACTGCCCATGCACTCTGTACGGCCACTCTGCACCCCCTCTGGTGTCTTCGGCACATTGCTCCTTTATTTTTTTATTCAAATTCCTGTTCTTGTAATTTAACCTCAAAACCCTGAAATGTTTACTGCTTTGGCAGAACTCAAAATTGCAACTACAGAGTCGATCTTTGCAATCTCTGTCATTCCTGTGCACCCGCTTGCCTTGCAATAGCCCTTCCAAAGTGATCAATCATTTTAAGTCCCTGCCACCCTTCGTGGACAGGCTTCTGAGCCTCTCGCCTCACCACGTCCAACTCCCTCACCCACACAGGGATCCGAGCTCTAACTCCCTCACCGGCTCCATTCCCAACAGCATCTCCAAACTCTTATATCTCGGGACACTGTAAGCCGCACACTGGGTTTGCTCCACCTGCATGCTGCTCTGTCCACTGGGTGCTGCATGCCATGTGCGCATCACTGCTGACACCCCACCAGTGCCTATACACTCTGCATGCCCACTCCTCCCCTCCTCTGCACGCTGCATCGCTTTGCGACTCCATGTTCCTCCCTGCTGTTGTACTTCAGATTCATGCTTTTGTTCCTGAATTGGCAGAACTCAAATCCCTGAATTACTGATTCTCAACCTCAACAGTTTCATTCAGTCCTCTGCATTTGCTCGTTTTGCTATTGCAATTTCAAACCAATCAATCCCTATAAGTTCCAGCCACTGCATCTTTCCTACCGCCTAAGCCAACCATCTGGCTGGTCTTGATTGAATTCACGCATTCGTTGCTTATGTAAAACTTATAAGTGCTACCCAATTTTAAACTCTCTTGTGTATTCAGCTGCTCCTCTAGATGTCCTGCTCTTCTGTACAGGGATGTGCACCAAAATGAATTTTCCGGGATCATTCCAGCCACACTTGGGAGTCTTGCTCAATTGGACTACCTGTAAGCTGCGTAGCTGTTCTGCATGCCGTGTGCACATTACTGTTGTCTGGCATTCCTCACTTTATGTGTTCACTGCGTACCGGACCTTTCCCAAGAAAAATTCAGCGTTTATACGCTAGCGTATCATATGCAAACAGCGTATATTCCAACTTAGCCTCCACTGGCGACAATGCACACCCGATCCGCTTACGATGCTGCTGCAGAGCTGCACCTCCAACACAACGCCTTTGGTGGCAAGTAAAGGCTCCCCACTAAAACGATTGTCGGCACCATGTGGCAAAGGAACGGGTGCTCGACGTGCCCCTCGTGTAGGTACAGGCATATCGCTTCATCCGCCACTGTTATCTTCGCGGCCACCTCTCCCTTAAGTAATCCGTAGCGTTCTGCTTGTTAGAGGTGTGCCCTCCAACCGAAGCAATCGTGGCGCTCCCCGCTCTCGCCCTCTCATCCCCCAGCGGTCTTCGTACTTGCTGCTCCACGAATAGCTCTCCACCTCCTTGAGAACAGCCGGACAAATTCGCACTTCGTGGCATCCTTAGTTTGGCCACTCGGTGAAATGCATGGTGCAACGACCATGGCTATGACTGATAGTGTGCTTACATGAGCGACACTCCACAAGCTTCCCTCGGAATTTTCGCAGTATTGGAATGAGTGGAATCGGATTCTTACACTATCACCGCATTCGAGGAGTTTCCCACTGATTTCTCATTACTGATGCCGGCGCCAACATTACTAGAAGGTGTCTAGTCTCGGGTCCAGATCTCAAAACCCATCGTCATCGGCCTCATAGCACAACTCCTCCAGCGTGTGTGCGGCCCCTGCTGCGAGGAGGCTCCTGCCGCACGTGTTCTGCTCCATCCATGACTTAATAGCCAAAATTTGGTGCATGACGAAATTGGAAAATCGCAAAGTCGTCACGACTAAAGAAAACAAATAAAACCAGGCTGTCGAACACGATGGCTGTTGGGATGACGCATAAAGTTTTGGGCATCTGTGAATTGTTGATGTTGTTTTCTTGTAACTCAACCTCCGCAAATCAATGTGGTATTTAAACTCACATGACATCCACTTGTGGTGTGAACGAGGCTTGGTCCGGACGTTCAATTTGACGGACGATGGCCCCGTTTAGTGACGAGGAGATAGCTAAGAATGATTTAAAGCATGAGCTCCAATCCCCTCCGAGCAGAGATCGAACAGGTCAAATTGGCCTAACAGGATCTTGGCAAACCAAAAAGGATGAAAACATAACTCTACTTTGGTTCCACACGAACCAGTTTGCCTAAACCGAACCAAGGTTCGGTTTAGCCATGCCTAGTTGACAGCTATATAAAACTGTTTCCTGACTTGTGCATGCAACCATCCGCACACAAGTTGCCCCAAGCATATTCTCTCCTGTGCCGATCTGCCCACTTCCACTGCAGCAACACATCTGGCACCAGCCTCACTTGTCCTGCTGCTGACAGCACCACCTGCGCCCAAACCTTATCGCCAAAGGCGGCCTTTTGCTAAGATTGTGGCACCACCTGTTCTGCATGCCAGCAAGAAACAGGTTTGTGGGGTTCATGAAGCGGTGCCTAGTTTACTTGAATCACCCCCACTTCTGCCATGCTTGTGCTGTTGTGAATGGCAGTTCATTCTCTTTGCTCAGATTACATCGAATCTCTTTGCTCAGCTGACATGCTTTTGTTGTGCTCATGCAGCAGCAGCAGCACCAGCAGCAGCACCAGCAGCATCTAGAGGTGGAGGGGGTGTATCAGTGGGAGGCATCATCCGCATTGCTGTTGCTGCTGTGGTCGTTCTCCTCCTGCTTCTGGCTGCCATGTTGCTCTGCTTCAGGCACCAGAAGCGGCAAAGCTCTAAATGTAGGAGAAGCAGGATTGGTTCTCGATGTGTTCAGCTCAACTCCCACCTCCACAACTTCTCAACGTTCCTTGTTAAGATGGTTCATCTTCATGTCTACTCATTTTGTATGCGTGTGCTCGATAACAACAAGGCAAGACAAGGCGAGGGCTCGCTCATTACCTCCTCACTCTTCGCCCCCCACCCCACCGCCATGCCCAGGGGCCAGCCTGGCAGCCTCGCACTGCACGGAGTTCTCGCTAAAGGAGGTGCTGCGGGCCACCAACGACTGGTCGCAGGACAACCTGCTTGGCTTGGGTGCCTTTGGTGATGTCTACAAGGGCGTCTCTCCCCGTGATGGCACCACACCCTGGGCTGTGAAGCGCGCCAAGCTCATGGGCGCGGAATTCCAGGGGGAGGTGAGTGCCGCATATGGGGAGATGGCTGGACTACAAACTCCGTCAGTCAACATGGGGATAAGACAGTTCGGTTTTCCATTACTTTCAAACAGAAAGACGCTTCATCTAAGAATGTGCTATCTATTTTGATCAGGACTATTCAGCGTCCCTAAGCTGAGCGAGCAGAATCACTGTTCCTCCTTCTTTTCTCAACCTACTCTTTCTTTCCTGCCGCCTTCCTCCTGTTCCCGTGTGCCGGTTCTCACTTCCTCCAGGTCATGCAAATGGCCGACAAGAACCATCCCAACATTGTGCGACTGCTTGGGTTTGCGGTGGGAGGGGACGTCAGGTCTCAGATAGACCAAGTCCTCATCTACGAGTTTGTGCCCAATGGTGACCTCCATAAGTGGATAGGACCAAGTAAGTGTGCAAGTTGTTGTGTCGCATTCCCTTGTACAATGTTACTCGTGGTAGGCTTCTCATGCTGCCTGGTGATGCTTGTCGTGAAACTCATCCCGTGGCTTGTTGCAGATGCACCTTTTTCTCTGAGTCTGAAGCAACGGCTAGACATCCTCATTGGTGTTGCACGTGGCTTTGAGTACCTCCATAACTTTGGCATTGTGCATCGCGACATCAAACCCGCCAACATCCTCATCACCAGCGACATGCAGGCAAGCGCGGTTGCAGCATCTCACACTGCATAACAAGATGCTTCTGTGGAAATCAACTAGCCACGAGAATTGATAGGAAAAGGCAGAGCTATGCCAAAATAATTGGTTGTTCTAGTTTGGCTCATCTAGTCTCGCTTTTTATCTAGTTCTGCATATGGCTCACGCTCACTTACACGTTCGTGTTTCTTGTGTCTGGATGCAACCAACGTATGTCGTTTGTTTTGTCACCATTGTTGTTTCTTTCTTTTGTGCTGGTGCATTCTTAATATCACATTTATCCAACCACCCATCAGCCCAAGATTGCAGATTTTGGGCTGGTGAGGGTGGAAGAGGGCACGACAGTGGGCACGACTCGAATCATGGGAACACTGGGCTATGTGGATCCGGTTTACAACCGGACTTCCAAGGCCACCACAGCCAGCGATGTCTACAGGTGAGCAAAGAGCCATATAGAGATCGTGCTATGTGAGCCAGAAGACTCTGGGAGTTGGCTCAAATAAACAAGACTCCTAGGAATTAAAAGAGTGGCAGTAACCTGTCAGATGTCATGTCGATATTGGCTTATGCATCAAACTTGCACCTGGAACAAGCATGTCATGGAACACCACTGAAATCTTCAACAGGTTATTTGGATTCACACAATAGAGTTGTCATATGCATGTCACCGTTGCGTTGCTCTCACCACCCCTCGCACGTTGCAGCTTTGGTGTGCTCATGCTTGTGGTGCTCACTGGACGGTTTTCACTTTTCGATGATGCTGGGGAGACCAAGCACATCGTGGTGTGGGTAAGTTCCACTCAGGAAGCTTGTTTCATGTTGCCATAATCGCATTCTTCCAATTGAAGTGATATATTCTTCTTCATAGGCTGACTGATGTGTATTTCACCTTTACAAACTTGCAATTTTGTCCACCCTGTTCCACTCTCAGGTATCCGAGTGCCTGTCATCAGGTGGTTTAGAAAGCCTCAAGCACCCCACCATGGACGCCCCTGGGGATGTTGTGCAGCGCTTGGCTGAGCTGGCAGTGAGCTGCACCGTGGAGCGCACTGCAAGCCGCCCAAGCATGGCGCACATTGCCACCCAGCTGCAGGCTGTCAAGGAGGAGGTGTTGGGGAAAGAGGAATCTGGCGCTGCCATCAAGGTGGATGCGCAGGTCCAGGAGATGAAGGATGCTGTTGCGGGTGAGGACAGCCTGGAGGCACAAATTCAAATGATTGAGGATAGGGTCAGCTTCATCTCTGAACACCCAGTCTAGGATTGGGATGGGGTTATCATGGTTCATCTGTGACATTGTTGCATTGTATGCATCATTCCAGCCTCCTGATTGCTTTGGGGGGCCCAAGGGACTGCCCTGTTGTTTGTGATACTTATCGTTACTTGCTCATTTTTACACCTTTTCTTTTTACACCATAGGACGGCTTGACTTTTTACACTATAGGACGGCTTGACTTGTCTTGGCTTAGTGGAGGGAAATCCTTGTTTCCACCTGAATCATGTGCAACCCTCCACGCCAGGGCTGACACTACGAAGTACAGACCTTGGAGCATTGCAGTTATATTCAGTTCTCAAATATAAGCGCACCCCCTAAAAAATCGTGATTTTTTAAAAGCGCACCCCTATCACTGTAACAAATTTCGCCTTAGCAGGCGAGTTCCAAATCCACTCCCCTTCACTCTTGGGTCACTTGCTGCACGTCTAGTCAGAATGTGCTGCCATACTGGCTCTATGTGTTGGCCAAGTTCAGGGCCCAAAATATCAGGGTAAAACGCCCTGATTACCCTAGGGGCAGGCCGCTTTTTCAGGATTACCCTGCCAAAATCAGGATTCCATGAAAGTTACCCTTATGCAAAATGAGCATGTTTTCTTTTACCCTGATAGGATATATGGTTAGCCTGACAGTATCAGGGTAGGGTGTAGACTACCCTGATACCGAAACGTTTTTACCGCGGATCAGGCCATACTCCGCTTGGTGACGAACTGAAGCACACCCACACAAACAAGCGTTGTCGCTTCTTACCACTAGCATAAAACCAAGAGTCGTTGTCGGCGACACGCCATGTCGCCTCATTGGTTGTTTCACCCAATGAGGCGACACCCTGTTTGTAGAAGAAGTAGTAGGCAGTGGGGGTGGCACTGAGTAGGAATGTTGTGAATGTGATGCTCTTCCAGAGCTCATCGACTTTGTAAGTGCTACTTTATTATGTCATCGTAAATAACTTAGCTCACAAACTAGTAAATGAAACAGGGTTGGCCTAAAACTACCCTGCTCAAATTAGGCTAGTGGTTGATTTACCCTGCTGCAAACAGGGTACGAGAAAATTTACCCTAGGGGTCGGGGTAAGGAGGGGCTGGAACCCTGATTTGTAAGGGTAGGCCTAAACCAATTTTGTGCCCTGGCCAAGTTGCGCGTGACAGACATGGCAGACAACGTACAGACCTTCGTCATCTTGTTCAACACCTGCCAACGGATGAAGAGCAGCAAATAGAAAAAGGAAGGGTTACATCAGCCTCTTCCTATCCCCGAACAGCCTTGGCAAGTGGTTAGCCTGGACTTGATCACCGCGTTACCACCAGTAACACCAACAACAGCACCAGCAGCTCCAGGCACAGCACCAGCAGGAGAAGTAGCATTGTTATATGGCAGTGTTGCGGGCGACACATGCTCCTAATTGAGAACGCGCGCGTCGTCAAACTCCAGGGACTCCAGGGCAGCCTTGGCTCGGAGACCTGCTGCGCGCTGCACAGCACCAGGCCCTGTTACCCTGCCACCACCAGCAGCACCTCCAGGTGCTCTAGCCCATGCACTGGCGCAAGGGTGCCGTCCTGGGAGGGCGGTAGAGTCGACGGGGGGACTTGATGAGGCTGGGATGGATGATGGAATCAACCACTAACATCTGCCCCCACTGGTTTTGAGAGAGACTTGAGAGTACCGTGGGCAGAGAATGAGAAACGAAAACGGTAGCTAACCACCATAGGAAGCACTTCCCGGTACACCAAAGCTCTTACCCAATGGTGCTTTGGTCTGGGCCACTGCGCCACTCGCAGTCTTTACTTATCACGTCCTTATTTTCACCTTTTTCAGTCCCTGCGCTGCACATCCCAATATTCGCAACAAAGCAGCAATGTGTGAAGCACAACGTTCTTCACTCAACTCCAACCCTTGCTCAAGGGATGAACCTCTCAAGGCACAATCTTCAACCAGGACGTGTAGCGTACAGTGGACATGCTGTGATGCGCCTTGCCCTCCCCTTCCCGATCCCTAACCCACCCCAACCCTTTCAGGTGGGACCACAACTGCGAGAGGGACTTTGCGTGATACGCTTCCCTCTTTGACGAGGCAGCACAGCACATCCCAATCGCTACACACTCCCCTCCCCCACATAACCCCGCTCCCCTCCACCCCTCCCTTCCCTACCCTATCCCTTCGCCACGCTTTCCCCTCCCCTGCCCTCTTCTGGCTTCATGGGCCCGCCACTCCATCCCCACCCTCCCTTTCCAGGTGGGACCGCAACGGGGCTCGGGACTTTGTGTGGTACGTGTCTCTGTTGGACGAGGCAGCGCAGCACATCGTGAACACGGGGGGAAGCGCGGTCATATGCGAGGCGTCCAGCACGCTGCTCACAAGCTCAGCGTGGTGCTGTGAGGGCATGTGGACGAGAGGCACACTGTGCCACAGCTGCTGCACCTGGTTCTGCCGAGGAGCAGGTTCATTGTGATTCTCCGGAACCAAGTGGATCGGTTCTTCTCCAAGTTTAACCTCGCTGCTGCTGTCAACCCATCCCCAGGGACTTTCATAAATACGTGAGTGCATGCACTGAACTGTATCCAATCGCAACACACCACTTTGTATTGCACTCTCCCCCCGCTCACCCGCATCTCAATCGCTCCCCGCCCCCTCCGCCACTCCTCACACCACACACCCACTATGCAAATCAATCTCGCTTTTCTCTATACCCATCTCACACACAATGATGACTCACCCTCTCGAGTGGTCCTTCTATCGATATACGGGGGCACTGTGCATTTCAAGGTGAGGATTTCATCAGTCATGCCATGCTATCCTTAGAACCACTCTACTTGAGCTTGCAAGCCAGCACAAGGATTTGCAACAGGTTCCCTCCCCCCCAGGCCGAGGGGCTCCGTGTGAGCAAGCACGGCAATGGGCTTCATCAGGGCAGTTATAGGACGGAGTGGTGGCGCATGCGGTAGCATAATAGTGCTGCCAGCACCCCAACGGACATGCCTTTTTCCGTCCCCAGTCTCGTCCTTCCCATTCGCGTCACCACCATCCGTCCCCACCCTTTCAATATAGTCTCAAGACAAGATCCTGCAACGCACGCATGAGGGCCTGAGGGTATGAGGGGGCATGAGCACATGAGCACATAACACAAGAAGGCATGAGGGCATATGCAGGTATGGTGTCCTTCAGACACTCCAAGGTAAAAGCCCACGGCTTCCCTTCAGCACGTCCCCTTCACCCCCTCTCACCACCTCCCACAACGTCCCCTGCATCGCAGTCTGAAGACACCATAGCATAGGTGAGAGTACTTGTGGAGAAGAAAGGACTGCATGCGTTTCCAAATCAGCCATGAGAAATGCAACAACGGCAGGTGCAGGACCCAAGAGGTGGGCGTGAGAGCAAGCGCCGTGGCTGCAACGAGCAGCTGGACAGCGCGGCTCAGCACCTCCGGGGGCGTGCCTGCTACAGGCAACGGCTGCAAATGCCCGACTTACTTCTTCCACGCAACCCCTCTGGTGCTGGTGGCTAGCGCTGATGCTGGTTCCTGGTGCTGGCGGCTAGCGCTGGTGCTGATTCCTGGTGCTGGCGCTGGTGCTGATTCCTGGAGGTACTGGAGTTGCTAGTGCTGAAGGTACTGGAGTTGCTAGTGCTGAAGGTACTGGAGCTGTTGGTGCTGGAGGTACTGGAGCTACTGGTGCTAGAGGTACTGGAGCTGCAGGTTCTGGAGGTAATGGAGCTGGAGGTTCTGGAGGTGCTGGGGTTGGAGGCTCTGGTACTGTGGGTATTGCGCCGCGACGACCGTTTTTCTACCAGCAGCCGCAGTCGTCCCTGCCACCGCCTGGCTCGGTACTTTGTCAAGTTCTTAGTCTTCCGTCGTTCACTGGCCTTACTCCACCTATCCTGTGTCCTCTACCTGACCAGTCACAGCCGCAGTTACTGCCTGCCTCTCGACTACCTGCTCCTTCTCCTTACCTTGCGCAGACAGACTCCCTGACAGAGCGTCATGAGCCCGAGTCTCATCCTGCCTCCCCTGACTGTCCTCTGTCTGTCAGGGGTGAGCTTGCCCTTAGCAGTGACGTCCTTGAGAATAGGCAGTTTGAGCACGAGTGCCTCGCGGCCGCTGTACCTCATCTCGCTTCTATGATGCTTTGCCATGCACTTGACATCCTTACCCCGCGCTCTTACGCAGAGGCAATCATGGGTGAGTACTCCTCTCAGTGGGAGACAGCCATGGACGCAGAGATGGCTTCCTGGAGGTCCATAGGCACCTACATCGACGAGGTTCCCCCTCCTTGGGCGAACATAGTCGATGGCGTGTGGAGTTTCAGAGTGAAGTGGCCGCCGGGTTATCCGCCTGCCTTCAAGGTGCGTTACGTTGCTCGAGGCTTCAGTCAGTGACAGGGGGTCGACTTCTTCCGTACCTTCTCCCCCACCCCGAAGATGACTACTCTTCGGGTGTTACTGCACGTTGCAGCACAGCTTGACTACGAGCTGCACTCCCTCAACTTTTCCGCAGCTTTCTTGCAGGGCAGCCTTCACGAGGAGATCTGGCTGCGCCGCCCACCTGGCTTTACCAGGTTGTTTCCTTAGGGTACCCAGTAGAGCCTCCGACACCCAGTCTACGGTCTCCGCCAGGCGCCCTGCGAGTGGCACGAAACACTGAAGATGACATTGCGGCTCTGGGGTTTGCTCCTTTGACTGCTGAACGGTCGCTGTTTCTGCGCACCGACCCTTCTCTGCCGCCGTTCTACATCCTCGTGTACATCAATGACTTGGTCTTTGCTATTGCTGACACTAAGGCGCTAACCCTTGTGAAGGCGGAGTTGCAGAAGAGACACAGTTGCACTGACTTGGGTGAGCTACAGAGCTATTTTGGCTTGCAGATCATTCGGGACAAAGCAAGGTGCACCATCACTCTGCACCAGTCACACATGTTGCAGCAGGTCCATCAGCGCTTCGGCGTTCGGTTCTCCTCGCCACAGCCTACTCCTCAGCCTACCGGCCACTCGCTCTCAGCTCCACCTTCGGACGAGTCCGTAGAGCCAAGTGGTCCGTATCCAGAGCTTGTGGGCTGCCTCATGTACCTGATGATGTGCACTCGACCTGACCTCACGTACCCTCTCAGCATCCTTGCTCGCTTCGTTGCGCCCGGGAGACACAGGAAGGAGCACTGGACAACTGCGCAGAGGGTACACATTACTTGCGCAGTACATTGGGCATGGGACTCGTGCTTGGAGGACGGGGTCCAGTGTTGCTCACAGGACACTCTGACGCTTCTTGGGCCGACGATCAGGCTACTCCGCGGTCGTCACAGGGTTACTCTTTCAATCTCGGCTTTTGGTTCTGTCTCGTGGAGGTCCACTCATTCATCTTCTGTGCTTGGCTCCAGCTGTGAGGCTGAGATCCACGCTAGGGCTATGGCTGCACAGTAGTTACGCTGGCTGACCTACTTGTTGACTGACTTGGGTGAGTGGCCTCGTTCTCCTCCAGTTTTGTACGTCAACAACACCATGATTGCCTTGTGTTGGGACCAGAGACTGGAACACAGAACGAAGCACATTGCTCTTCGTTACTTTCTTGCTCGAGAGTTGCAGCGGCGTGGTCAGCTTCGCCCTGCTTGGCCTCTCGGGCCAACACTTCTGATGTCTTCATCAAGGTACTTGGGTCTGGTGATCATCAGCGCACTGCTCTAGGCCTTGTGCCTACTCTGCCTCGCCTGCTGGTTTGCTTGATTTTGCATTGTCCTTCCCTGCTCGTCGCGGCGCCCCCAGGGCGTCGCCCCTGCTCGTCGCGGAGCCCCCCCCCCCCCTGCAGCAGCTGAGTTGGCTCACCACCCCGCAGTAGGCTTAAGTTCTCCAGTGTCATTCCACAGTCGAGTTCGTACTAAATCTCGGCTGTTCATCGGCAGCTTTCCTTGCGTAATTGTTGTAAAGTCTCCAGCCCCTGGCCAAGACGGCTATTCAAACCCTAGCTCGGCAGGCTGAGATGGTTAGCGAACGTTCTCTTCAGTGCTTGCGCAGGTTGGCTCCTCGTGCTTAGCCACGTCTGAATACGTAGAATGTTGTAAGTGTGAAAACAATTACGCAAGCATCTCCCTAAGCTTGCCTAATTCCTTAAGTACCAGCGGCGGGTTACCGTTGTACTAACGGTCCCCTTTCGCCCGCCAACTTCTCGTTTCTGTTTGTTCGCTTCGGCATTCAGCCGGTCCACCCTTATCCTGCCTACTGTATCCCCTGATTATCTTATAAGTCACGAATTTATAACTAAGGCACCTACGCAAAGATTAGAATCGTGACACAGGTTCAAGTCATGAGCTCCATTCACCATTCACCATAGCCCAAAACCGTGGTATATTTTCGATTTCTCCTATGAGCTAAGCCTAAGATACTCTAATTCTATTCATTCTAACATCTGAACCGGGGAGGAGGCGTCGAACACATTTGCCACTCGAAAGTGTTTGGGTTTGAATGGTCCCTGGTAAGTCACCTTGAACACTCCAACATGCTGGGGTCGAACATTTAGCAAAAACAAACTTGTTAGAGAGGCACACTGGGATTGCTCCACCTGCGTGCTGCTCTGTCCACTGGGTGCTGCATGCCATGTGCGCATCACTGCTGGCACTCCTCCACTGCCCATGCTCTTTGCACACGCAAACATCTCCGCCCCCTTGCCCCGCCCTCTGCTTTTTGCATCTGTTTGCCACTCCGTGTTCGTCCCTGCTGCTGTACTTGTATTCTTTCTTTTGTTCCTCAACCACGAAACCTTGAATCCACATGTTTTTTTGTTCTAGAAAATCACAACTACCAGTAGTACACGGTCTTATCCTTTGCTTGCCTTTCTATAGCCCTTTCAAAACAGTTGATCCTGGTAAGTTCCAGCCACAATCTGCAGACCGGGGGGGGGGGGGGGGGGGTGGGGGAATGGGGGGGAAGGGGGGGGGGAGGGAAGACTACTCTATGGTTAGATTTTTAGGAGGTTACAAGAGTTAGAAGCTGGCATGTTGACATTTGTTAGATTCTCATCTCTGAAATGGCTGTGCGCTGGGTTTGTTGGGAGCTTTAGAGTCAATGTGATGGAGTGAAGTTCGGTTGGAGAGGGGAAATTGGTTGGCTACTTATCGCTTGGTTGGGACGCGAGGTGGCATGCATTTTGATTTCAACTCGCCAAGATATGCGTCAAAATCGCATCCGTGGTTTCCCGCACCTTTTTTTATTCCCCGAGGTGACCAAAAAAATATATTAAAACCAAGTGTCCAGTGTCTGCCGCCGTGTCAGGCGTCTAGCATAGTATTTCAACGTGATCGTCCGAGTGCTCAACACACACTAGACAGTGCTACCAATCCAGCTTAGCTGCAAACACGGATTTGAGCCATTCATCTTATTATCCCAACTTACTCAACCCAACACAGGGATCTCAGCAGTAACAGTTTTAAGGGCTCCATTCCTGACAGCATCTCTGCGCTCAATTCACTTACATACCTGTAAGCGGCACACTGGGTTTGCTCCACCTGCGTGCTGCTCTGCCCACTGGGTGCTGCATGCCATGTGCGCATCACTGCTGGCACTCCTCCACTGCCCATGCACTCCGCATGCCCACTCCTTCCCCCCCCCCCCCCACTCCCCCCTCTTCTGTCTAAATCGCTTAGCCACTCCTTGATTCTCCCTGCTGCACCAACCTACTTGTTGTATTTCATTGCAGCCACGTTTTTATTGCATCGGCACAACTCTGCCACTAAACAGTCTCAACCTCTACTTTCAGTCAGTCCGCTACACTTGCTTGCTTTGCTCTAACCCCTAACTATTTATCCTTCCACGTTCGAGCCACCCTCTGTGGAAAGGGATTAGAGCCTGTCGTCTCATCGTGCCCAACTCACCCACCCACACAGGGATCTCAGCCTTAACGCTCTCACGGGCTCCATTCTCGACAGCATCTCTGCGCTCACGGCACTGACATACTTGTAAGCAGCACACTGGGTTTGCTCCACCTGCGTGCTGCTCTCTCCACTGGGTGCTGTGCTGCATGCCATGTGCGCATCACTGCTGTGCTGGCACTCCTCCACTGCCCATGCACTCTGCACGCCCACCCACCGCATCGTGTTGCCACCCCCTTCAATGTAAAGTGTTTTTGAGAATCTCAAAAACACTCCACTTACCACGTCGTGTTGCCACCCCCTCTTGCTTGCACCGCTCCGTTCCAGCCATCGCATCGTGTTCCCACCCCCTTCGTTCCTCTCCACCAATCTTCCAACTGGTCTTTATCGAATTTTTTTTATTCGATGGTTTCTGTTAGAATCATCCCTCCACTTTGGCGTTCCTCCGAATATTCCGGACTAATCATGCCCCTATGGACAGGGGTTTGTACATAAACAGTTCATCGGGCCTATCCCAACTACATTTGGGAGCCTTTCTCATTTGGAAACCCTGTAAGCTGGCTGGCATTCCTCGATTTCACATGAATGTGTACTGCTCGATGGCTGGCACTCTGCATTGCCCATCAGCCACCTGCTGCATTGCCCATCCATTTGTCCCATGCACAGTGTTCGAATTTGGGGATGTGTGAGACTGTCTGTGCTTTGATTTTGGTACCTCAGCCAACTATTGTCAAAACAGGTCTTTGGATATAATTTTAAGCCGGGAAAAATACTTCAAAACTGTTTTTAATAAACAAGTGAGATAACGAGTCAAGTGAAACTTGACTCTTCTTTTAACCCATGAACTTTTCAATTCAGGTTGCCCCCTCCCCCCCCCCCCCCCCCCACCCTCCTGAAAAAACAAGACATTTCTAGTCGAGTAAAAATCAATGAGTAGAAATTGTTTGTCTAGAGAACATGCAGTTCAGCTTCAATCCTCCCAATTGTGCGAACTGCCAAGAGCAATATGTTAAGGGGAAATCATCATCTGAATATTCAAGAGAAAAAGGGTTATATTGTTGGAATGGCAGAAAAGTTGTTGGGGCAGTGTAAAATGATTACGATGCTCGTTTGTAACACAATGTTTGTGGTTTTTTTTTATCCGACTTTGTGGTCCATACAAGGCTTGGTCTGAACGTCCACCCTAACTGATAAGAAGAAACTGACAATGGCCCTATTTTAGTGACACGTTCGAACATTTTTTTTTTTTTTTTTTCAAATGTTCCACGCCCTAAGGGGTGCAGTGAGGTGCGTTGGTTCTGAGGGTCAATGTGACGACTGCCAGGGAACCCAACCCACCGTGCTTCCCCCTATACTATCTAGAAAACCCAAATCCAACACCAGCCAGTATGCCACATAGATTCTCCTTTTACTATCTAGGGAAACCCAACCACCAGCCAATAATCACCAACTCATCACACTTCACACGTGCTTGTCTAGGAATCTCAACGACCAGCCAAAACCTCAACGACCAGCCAAAACTCACCAACCCACAGCACGGCCACGATTTTTCTTGATCTACTACCCAAAGACTCTCCATATTCTGTTTCTAACGCTCAAACAAAGAGCCTAACTAAGCTTAAAAATCCAAAGGCAAGGGTGGTTTGGGAAGCAGTTAGTGTGACCTGATGGATTGGCTTAATAATAAGCTCCAGCCTCACATTTTCACCTGAACTTGAAACCGAGGAACTCGAGGCGCTCAGGTTTTCGTTTCGAACAGAGATTGAACCGGCCAAACAGTTTTGCCTATTCTAACCCGGCCAAACAGATCCGCCTCAATACAGAGGGCAATAAAGTAACTCTAGTTCGGTTCGAACAAAAAATAAAAATAAAAATCCCTTAATCCAAACCAGGCTTTGGTATGCCTGCCCATGCCCCGTTGACAGCATGTGATTGTGTTTCTGCCTCCTGTCTAGTGCTCAAGTTGTCCAAGCATAAGTGCAGAGTCACATGGCAGTGCCACATACCAACCTCAAATCACATGCATATTCTCTCCTGTGTCGATCTTCCCACCTCCATTGCAGCAACACCACTGGCACGGGTCTCACTTGTCCTCCTACTGACAGCACAAGCTGCAGCCAAATCCATTCGCTATTCGCGGCCTTCTGCCAGAATTGTCAAAGCACCTGTTCGGCATGCCAAGCCAAGAACAATCGGGTCAATGGGGGCCAAAGAGCTGTGCATGTTTGACTTCAGCCAAGGCGTGCTTGTGCTGTTGTGATGGTCGTCACATTTTCTCTGCTTATCCGACATGATTGTGTTGTGTTGTGCTCGTGCAGCATCATCTGGAGGTGGAGGCGGCGGGGGTGTACCAATAGGAGCCATCATCGGCATTGCTGTTGCTGCTGTAGTCGTTCTCCTCCTGCTTTTGGCTGCCATGCTGCTCTGCTTCAGGCGCCAGAAGCAACGAAGTTCAAGAGGTACGAGCAGCGGGATTCCAGGGCTGAGATGTGCTGCATGTGCTCAGATGATCTGCTGCCCACCTCCACACCGCCTCAAAGCTCCAAGTTGAGACGTTCCTCTTCCTTTTCTTCACGATATGGACAGTGCGAGGGCTCTCTAATTGCCTCCTCGCCATTCACCCACCACCCAATGAGCAGGCCCGGGAACCAGCCTGGCAGCCTCGCATTGCACGGAGTTTTCATTGGAGGAGGTGCTCAAGGCCACCAACGACTGGTCGCAGGACAATCTGCTTGGCTCGGGTGCCTTTGGTGATGTCTACAAGGGCATCTCTCCCCGTGATGCCACCACACCGTTGGCTGTCAAGCGCACCAAGCTCGTAGCCGTGGACTTCCAGAAGGAGGTGAGTGCACTGTGCATGAGGAAAAAAAAACAATTGGTTCTCCCTTACTTCCACAAAAGAAAGAAACTCAACCTAGAATAGCGCTACACATATTGTGATTTGTAAATCTCATTTTCCCTAGTTGAGCAAGAAGAAACAATGTTTTTCCTTCCCTGTTCAACCTGCTCTTTCTTTCTTTCTCCGGCTTCTTTTTCCCGCTCTTGTGTTCTGGTTCTCCAGGTCATGCAAATGGCTGACAAGAACCATCCCCACATTGTGCGACTGTTGGGGTTTGCAGTGGGAGGGGACGTCAGGTTTACGATTGAGCAAGTCCTGATTTACGAGTTTGTGCCCAGCGGTGACCTCCACAAGTGGATAGAACGTGTTTGTGTTCGCCCCTACACGAACACAGCCGTTTGCTGAACCGAACACTGTTCGGTTCGGTGAACACTTTGAGCAAAAACAGGTGTTCGCCGTTCTCCTGTGGGTGAAGGCGTGTTCAGGCGAACCTCGAACACGTTCGTGTTCGTTGCGGGGCAAATTGCAGCAGCGGACCGAACACGAACGTGTTCGGGGGATTATCGAACACTGTTCGGCGAACACTTAAAGCCAAAAAACAAAACCTGTTCGGTTCGCCTCGAACGTGTTCGAGGCAAACCGAACAGGTGTTCGTTTTTTTTCTCAACCCTAGGACCAAGTAAGTGTTAACAAATTATTGTAAAGCATTAACTTGAGCAGTGCCACTCATGGTAGGCCAGGCCACTCATGTTGTCCGCCTGATGCTTGCTGTGAAGCTCATCCCTTGGCTTTGACATTGTTGCAGACGCACCTGCTCCTCTGAGTCTCCAGCAGCGATTGGACATTCTCATTGGTGTTGCGCGTGGCTTTGAGGACCTCCACAGCTTTGACATTGTGCATCGCGACATCAAGCCCGCCAACATCCTCATCACCAATGACATGCAGGCAAGCGCGTGTGGTTGCACAAGGATGCACGGTAGCTTAATACTGTCAGGAAGCAATCAGTACTATAAATATGATTCCCTCACATCTATCTCTAAATAAGTGCCAAATTTCATGCTCTTGCACCTTTCTTCCTCCATCACCTGTTCCCTTTTTGGTGCTAATTCGTACTATCATATCATTCGACCACTCACCAGGCCAAGATTGCAGACTTTGGGCTGGTGAGGGTGGGAGAGGGCACGACTGTAGGCACGACCCAAAACATGGGAACACCAGGCTATGTGCATCCGGTCTGTTATAGTCACAATAGGCTTGAATGTGCCTAAAACGAAAGATAGAGAGCACAGACGGATTTCTGCACAGCGGCTTCAAACGTTGATAGCGTTCTGCTCACAGCTGCAAATGACTTGATTCAAATTGGATCTAGAGCGTCTTCAAGTCGTCTACAATTATCAATTTAGATTGCACGATTTGATAAAGAATTGACGACACAGCGTCGGTTTAAACGAACGGTACTATGGCAGCCACTATAGTCTTAGAACACAAGATAGGAAGAGTTACGAGTTGGGAATGACTCCCAGCTCCTACAAACCCCAAGAGCCGAGGTAAGGTGATGTGGAACAGTGCCACACTGTCCCCAACCACGAAGGGTCTCGAAACTACCCTTCACTAGGGCCTACACCAAGTGAAATATTACACTACACAAAGTAATGTAACTATCTTCAATATCTTGAGGTGTACCCTTTTGGCAAGCTTCGAAATCACTTGAGGCTTGACACCAAGGCTCGGGCTCTTCATCACAAACTCATCCTTGAGTTCTTGATGGGTCTGCTGCACACACCTGCGACACGCCGAACGTTCGACACAGGACAAAATAGAAACCGCGCACGACAAAATAGAAACCGCGCGCGAGACACAAACGACCGCGTAACACGCGTCTAGCGATAACTCGCTATTGACTCGACACACACACTCGACATCATGACTCAACATTCACACACAATTATAAGCATGAAATATATATTATCCCATGCCCTCATACCATTCCATACACACACACATTCACGCACACGAACAACAAGCCGAGTGCAAACCGTAGGGTTGCACCAACAAACTCCCCCTCGGATTGTTGGCCTTTGGATATGTTGCTCTCTCAGTTCAGAGCCATCCCAGCCAGCTTGCAACACTTCCAATGCTGCTGCTCCACCAGCCTCTTGGTCATCATGTCAGCCGGCTGCCCCGTGGTCTTCACGTAGCGCAACTCAACTTCACCCGCGGTTACCATGCTCCTCGTCCAATGCCACTTCACTCTCATGTGCTTCGTGAGTCCATGCAACACAGGGTTCTTAGCAAGAGCAATGGCACCCTGGCTGTCACAGTACAGTGGGGTAGGTTCTTGCTGCTCCTCCCCCAATTCAGCCAACAAACGCCGATGCCACACAATCTCCCGTACGGCACGGAAGAGTGCCATGTACTCGGACTCCACCGAGCTCAAAGCTTGGTCAACCTGCTTCTTGCTCTCCCAAGCAGTTGGGCCTCCACCAACACAGCATATGAAGCCTCCCACACTTGTCATGTCCTCTGGTTCTGATGCATATGAAGCATCCGAGTAGGCGGTGAGGAACAAACGCCCGGGTTCAACACCATCCGCGCCCTTTTGGCGCCTTTGTGCCGCCGCCGAGTATTGCAGCCCAACGGTCGGTGTTTGGCCAAGATACTTGGCCACCCTCATTCCAGCTGCTACCTGCTCCTCATTAGGGCATTGCACAACCCTAGCCAGCTGCCCGGTAGCAAACGCGACGTCCGGTCGGGTATTTACCGCCGCATACATGAGGCTGCCCACCAACGAGTGAAATCGGCGCCTCTCCTCTTCACCAACGCTCTCCTCCTCTGGTCCCTTCACACACTTGAACCCAGAGGGAAAGGGTGTAGCCACATGGCCTTCACTCTGCCCAAAGTTGGCAGCCAATGCCTCCAGGTACTTTCGTTCATGCACCCGCATGCACCGCTTCTCCACATCTCGTTCGATGTGGAGCCCAAGATAGAAGCTCACGTCACCAAGGGCCTTGCACTTGAACTTGTCTTGAAGCTTCAGCATCACCTCCTTCACAAGGTCAGAAGAGGGTGAGAAAATGAGGATGTCATCCACATAAACCACCATGAAACTCCTCTGCTCCCCCTCGCCAAGCATGAACAAGGAGTGATCGGCCGTTGAGGGAGTGAAGCCGATCCCCTCCAACACTTCGCGCAGCTTCATGTACCATTGCCTAGGGGCCTGCTTCAGCCCATAGAGGGCCTTCTTCAGCTTCCACACTCTGCCACTACCATCATCAAACCCCTCTGGCTGCGCCATAAAAATCTCCTCCTCAAGGATGCCGTTAAGGAATGCCGTTACGATGTCCATTTGCTTTACTACCCATCCTTTGATGGCGGCTCCCGCGAATAGGGTTCGCAGCGTCGTCGGCTTCACCACAGGGGCAAACAGCTCCTTGAAGTCCACCTTCTCCTTCTGCTGGTACCCCTTGGCTACAAGCCTAGACTTGTAGCGCTCGATCTTGCCGTCGGCATCCGACTTGATTTTGAAGAGCCACTTGGACGTTATCGCCGTACGCCCCTCCGGTAGCTCCACCAATTCAAACGTGTCATTCTCCGCGATGCTCTTCAGCTCACTCTCCATGGCCTTCTTCCACTCCTCAGCATCACTACTCTCCAAAGCCTCCTTGAGAGTTGCTGGTTCTCCCGGCATCTCCACCGGAGAGAAGAACGCGAAGGCACACTCCTCGTAGTCACTCTCCTCGTCGTCTCCGACCATCATTGCCGCTCCGGCCAGGGCTGTCTTGCCCTGCTTTCCCGGCACATCATAGGTCAGCCTATTAGGGGGTTGAACTCTCCTCTTCCCCCTTCCTTCCTCCTCAGCTGCAGGGACTTGAAGGCCTTGGCGTTGCTGCGGTGTGGCTCGAATCCGTGGAGCACTCGTAGTACGGGAAGGGAGTGACGGTGCACGCTCGCTCACTTGCTGCACCTCCTCCTCTTCTTCCTCTGCATCATTGGCCTCCTCTCCCCCATTCACAAGGGAGGATTGCCTTGTGGTTGTGCTGCCGCTGCTCAGCTCCAAAGGCAGCTCCACATGCTCCAAACCGGAACTCTTCACCTCCCCAGACCGCACGCCTATCTTCGCCTCATTCTCTGCCTTCCAATCCTTGTACATGAAGTTCTCCATGAACTTGCAGTCCCTGCTCACCAAGAACTTCTTGGTGAATGGGTCCCAAAGAAGCCATCCCTTGCTGTTTTGAGCCATGCCCAAGTGCACGGCCCACACCGCCTTGGCACCAAGCTTGTTGTGCCGAAGATGCTTAGGCACGAGCGCCATGCACATGCACCCGAACACCCGAAGCATATCCACCTTTGGCTTCCTTCCTAGCCACTCCACATAGGGCACCCATTTGTCTGCTCCCACATCAGTCAAGGCTCTGTTCTTGGCCACACACGCGCTCCGCACCGCATCAGGCCAGAAATAGTCGGGTAGCCCGGCTTCAATGAGCAACCCGCGTGCCGCCTCCGTGATTGTGCGGTTCGCTCGCTCGGCGATGCCGTTCATTGCAGGGGAGTATGGCATGGTGAGGGAGTGCCGAATACCATTCTTCTTCAGCCACAACCCAAACTCCTTGCTCAGGAACTCTCCCCCTCGATCGGTGTGGATTGACTTGACTAGACGGTCTTGTTGCCGCTCCACCATCGGGAACCAATCCGTCTTCAACGTTTCAGCCACGTCGCTCTTCTTGGCCAGCACGTACACCCAAGTCATGCGGGTGTAGATGTCGACAATGGTGAGAAAATACTCAGCTCCAGCAGCTCCAAGCTTCAGGGGGCCCACCACGTCCATCACCACCTCATCAAGCGGTGCCTTTGCCGTTGCCTCCGAACTAGGGAACGGAAACCGGGTGAACTTGGCTTGAATGCACGTCGGGCAGCCAAGCACCTCATCGGGCTCCCCCTTCACACGTATGCCAGCAACCATCTCATTCTTCACTAGCTGCTGCAAGATGGGCAGGGCCACATGCCCCATGCGCCGATGCAAGGTGAGCCAATCACACTCCCCCGTAGCCGAAGTTGGATTGGAGAATGCCGCGCTCGCAATAGCGCCCCACATACTCTCTCCGTAGTCCTCCTCCGCTGCTGCCTCTGGGTTCTCCTCACCCTTTTGCTGCTCCTTGGTTGCTGCACCACTCTCCTTAGGTTCACTGAACTGGCTGGTCCCTCCAGGTTTGCTCTTCTTGAGCTCATTGTCCTTAGCGCGACCGTTCGCGCCATCGTCGCTACCGACCGCTCCGTCCTTGGTGCTGATGCTTGCTGCCACTTGCCTCTCCTTAGGCATAGGGACCACTGGGATCTGCCACATCTTGTTGTAGACATCCCTGTCCTCATGAAGGTCCCAAAGAATTCGATCGCCAAGCCTTGCGGTGTAGGTCTTGGCTCCCTTCGATTTCGTGTCCATGCCGGCCTTTGCCAACCGCCACACGGAAATCAGGTTTGCAGCAAGGCTGGGCACCCAAAGCACGTTCTTGAGGCCCACCATCTTCCCATCAGCACCCTTGAACATGGCCTTGCCCATGCCTTTCACCTCTGCTCGCTGCCCCAAAGCCGATGTGACATGCTTCACCGGTGACGGCTCGAGTTCGGTGAGCAAGTCCGGGCGAGGTGTCATGCTATAGGTAGCGCCACTATCAATCACCCAATAGTCCAGGGGGTGTAGGGTCACCTTCCCCACAGCTGCTGGCTCCTCAAAGCCTTCATCCTTCTCTGGACCAGCCGGTACTTGCGTCGACACGAAGTAGAATAGACCCGGGTATCGATCGTCGCTCGGGTCCTTGTCGTTGTCTCCGCTCTTCATGTTTGCAGCTCCGCCACCGCGACCGCCACGGCCTCCACGGCCTCGTCCTCTCCCTCCTCCTGCTCATCTACCCTCTTGGCCTTGAGCAGGGGTCCAACCATCAGGGAGTTTGTAGCGGTCGCGCCACATGTGTCCGCTCTTGTGGCAATAGTGACACTCGCCGTCGAATCGGCCACGACCGCGTCCGTAGCTCTTGTCGTCGCTGCCGTAACCGCCACTCCTGCGGCCTCCGCCGAAGTTGCTGCCACCAAACCTTCCTCCCCCTCGTCCTCTGCCTCTTCCTCGACCATATCCACGGCCGATGCTCGCTGCCCCAGCGCCATCCGCACTCGCCAACTCACGGCGGCGGAAATCCTCTTGAAGGATAGCTCGCTTCACGTCTTCAAGCGAGAGGCGGGGCAAGTCGCGATTAAGGTTGATGATGAGCGAGGACCATGACTCTGGGAGTAAGGCCAGCAACTTGGTCTTCTTTTGGAGCTCACTGTAGTTCAAATCAGCTCCCTCAAGCCGCGTCAACAAGTCGAAGAATTTCTGCACCCCTTCTTCAACCGCCTCGTCTTCTTCAATTCGTAGTGCCGCCATTTGCCGTTCCAACACCACCGCTACCGCCGCTGTTGCAGGAGCATGTACACCCTTGAGAGCAGCCCATGCCTTTGGTCCTTTCTCTGGTTCACGCTGGAATGGCTTGATGTGACGGATCTGACTGCTCCCCAACGCTTGCCCAAGTAAGAGATAGCCTTGTGCGCTCTTCCGCACCCACGGGCTCTTCTCCGGGTCGTTCTCGGGACGCTTCTCCGTTCCTTCCATCACCTCCAGCAGGTCATAGTGGTCAAAGATGTTCTCCATCTTGAAGGACCATTCAGCAAAGTTGTCACCGTTGAACTTGTCAAGCCCAAACACCCTAGGCTCATCCCTAGGTGGGCCAAGACTTGGTTGCATGGGCGCCATGGCTGAATCACGGGGTTGGCCTTGAGCTTGAGCTTCTCCACTGCCACCAGCACCTCTGCCACCCCTTTCCTCAGGTCCAGACATTGTCGAAACTGCTCCAAGGGGCTCTGATACCACTTGTTATAGTCACAATAGGCTTGAATGTGCCTAAAACGAAAGATAGAGACCACAGACGGATTTCTGCACAGCGGCTTCAAACGTTGATAGCGTTCTGCTCACAGCTGCAAATGACTTGATTCAAATTGGATCTGGAGCGTTTTTACGTCGTCTACAATTAGCAATTTAGATTGCACGATTTGATAAAGAATTGACGACACAGCGTCGGTTTGAACGAACGGTACTATGGCAGCCACTATAGTCTTAGAACACAAGATAGGAAGAGTTACGAGTTGGGAATGACTCCCAGCTCCTACAAACCACAAGAGCCGAGGTACAGTGATGTGGAACAGTGCCACACTGTCCCCAACCACGAAGGGTCTCGAAACTACCCTTCACTAGGGCCTACACCATGTGAAATGTTACACTACACAAAGTAATGTAACTATCTTCAATATCTTGAGGTGTACCCTTTTGGCAAGCTTCGAAATCACTTGAGGCTTGACACCAAGGCTCGGGCTCTTCATCACAAACTCATCCTTGAGTTCTTGATGGGTCTGCTGCACACACCTGCGACATGCCGAACGTTCGACACAGGACAAAATAGAAACTGCGCACGACAAAATAGAAACCGCGCGCGAGACACAAACGACCGCGTAACACGCGTCTAGCGATAACTCGCTATTGAGTCGACACACACACTCGACATCATGACTCAACATTCACACACAATAATAAGCATGAAATATATATTATCCCATGCCCTCATACCATTCCATACACACACACATTCACGCACACGGACAACAAGCCGAGTGCAAACCGTAGGGTTGCACCAACACGGTCTACTCCCGGACGTCTAAGGCCACCGCAGTTAGCGATGTCTACAGGTGAGTCAAGAGTCATATCACAATCGTGCCATGTCATCCAATGATTCTGGGAAATGTGTTTCATTTTTTAGTGGGGGGGGGGCATATATCCCCCTTAGAGCGAGCATACGCATGTTTCATGGTGAGGGCTTCTAAAAGTAGGAACACTAGATACAGGTTTCAGCTTTTCTACCCTAGACAGTCAAACTACTTTTGCAAAACCTGTCTATGTTTCAAGTTCCGCAATCACACCTTCGCTTGCGTTGGCCAATCAAATTCCTTCACACATTTCGTAACCACGATTTGCCCTACTGTCTATCAACATTAGTAAGCTTGACCCGCGCGATCCGAACTTTGGGCTGCGGGCTTTGAGTGCTTAATCTGCATGGGTGTGCAGTTAGCATTTGAGTTTTTCAGACATAGAACAACCGCTCCAGCCTAAATAGTTCGATACCCACCATCCTTCTCTTGCATATGTTATATCTCCTGATCATTTTTTTTTTTTCAAGCCAGATCCGGTCGCTCACCATCAATCTCCTCGACAGTTTGTTTCACAAGCAGGGAATGGCCGTGATAATGTACATCATATGCATCACACCATCGTGTTTCTCTCATCGTCCCTCGCACGTTGCAGCTTTGGTGTGCTCATGCTTGTGGTGCTCACAGGATGCCCTCCAGTCTCTGAGGATGGTGGGGAGTCCAAGCAGATCACGTCGTGGGTAAGTTCCCCACAAACAGATTGCTGGATGTTGCTGATTGTTGCCGATTTGTTTTCTTTTTACCAGCGCAAAGGTAACTGCGCTGATGGCTGACTGATTTGCGCTCGACTTTGTTCACACTTTCTGCAATTTGCTCTCCATCAGGCGTCCAACTGCCTGTCATTGAATGACATAGAGAGCCTCAAGGACCCGGGCTTGGAAGCCCCAAGGGATGCGGTGCAGCGCCTGGCTGAGCTGGCAGTGAGCTGCACCGTGGAGCGCAGTGCAAGCTGCCCAAGCATGGCGCACATTGCCACCCAGCTACAGGCTGTCAGGGAGGAGGTGGCGGGGAAAAAGGAGTTGTGCGCCGCTATTAAGGTGGATGCGGAGGTCCAAGAGATGAAGGACGCTGTTGCGGGTGTGGAAAGTTTTGAGACACAACTTAGAATGATTGGGGATTAGCCCTCTGGATAGATATGCTAATAACTAGCAGTCACTCTTTCCGTAACGGTACCGAACACCACCCCGCCCGTATTTTCTATTAGTGATGTTTGGGACAGATAATCACAAATCTAATGGTAGTTGTTGCCATAATAGAAGGTTGTGTGCAGGTTGGGCAGAGAGAAGCTGAAGTAGACAGAAGGTTGCTTTGGCAGCAAGCAAGCCAGCTGAACATGCACTTCCAAAAGTAGGGGTTGTATGCGAAATAGTAAACTCTAGTCAGGAAAAATGGTATGCACTATTAGAGCTTTACACACACTCTTCCCTCCCCACCATCACCCTTTTCCTGCCACATTCCTCTCTCGGTCATCTGATTTAAGCCCAGCATTTCCCTCCCATAATTTCTCCCTTGCTACCTGCACATGCCGTATTCTCCCTGACAAAACACCCCCCCCCCCGAATTGTATATCCCTGGGTAGCTTGTGCGGGGTGGGTGCTATAGCTGACCCCGTTTGTACTATACCCCCCCTTTTTGGGTGATTTTCTATAACACCCCTCTTTTCTTACATATTCCTATTATAGCTGTTATCGAGTCAGATTCCTTACGGGAGGATATCGCGAGAATCCCTCCCTAGATGAAATTTCGCGTGTACTTTCACCTAGAATCTGCCGACATTTCCCCCCTCCCACAATCTCGCTGTCACCACGCTGGCGAATCTTTCGCTGCAAACTGTGATGTTAAAACGACCATTGAAACACCCAAGTTGTCTAATTAAAAAATACTCTTGTTACGAATAGTAATTATTGAAACATTACTATGCACTCCTCACCGCAGCAAGTGAAGTTCAGACTACCGAGGATGAAGACGAACTGGCGGAAGTAACACGAAGGGTCGCACAGTTACGAAAGCATCTGGACCGTCGGGCAGACAGCATTAGGCAGCAGCAGCGGCAAGGATTCTGCCCGTACACTTTCGTAACCGTCTGCAGTTGCACGGTTGGATTTCGCTGTAAGAAAGGAATGTACCCCTTAGAGTACATGGCTAGCTAGGTCGTTTTGCATTCCCCTGTACTCTTATTTATTTGTACTTGCATGTTTTTATTATCTCAAGCATTTACATTCACTCTGCTATTGAGGTCAAGGGCCCACCACCACTAAATCTGTAGTGTGCGAACCTTCCATAGGTGATCCTGGCAGCGATCAACACCTAATCGCAGCATGGTAGGAGAGCGACTCGGGAATCCTTCGCACTACCAACCTCGAAATCTACGACGATCGGAAAGTGGCGTCCGGCACACGCTCCCGTGTGAGAATGGCCGGAGGATCTTGAGGTCAGACAAATCTGACGGCTGAAGCGCAGACCAACGCAGTTGCGGCAAACGAGGAAACGGCGACGATTGGAACCGCCATCCTCGCACAACTGCTTCAGCGACTCACGAGCTTGGAGCAAGAACTCCAAACATTGCAGAATGGCGACGCAGGAACACCTTCCCAACCCTCTCAACCGGCCTCGAATGGCCAGAACTCCGCCCCGCACACATTCTCCCTCGACACAAATGGCTCAACACCCAAGACTCCCTGTCCCAGTGAAGAAGCAATTCTCTCTGCACAATCAAGGTTTTTGAGCATATAAAAAATAAAGACAAGTGTATGCTTTGACGGCAGAGACTTCTATACCTGGAGCTTCGAGCTGGAGCTGTTGCTTCAAAACGAGCAGATTTTTCACTACTTCGACGGGAGTTACTCGGGACCTGCTAAAGACACCGACGACGTCAGAACGAAGTACTACAACGAGTCACTGATGGCGTACGGGGTTCTTCTGCGGAACATGTCGCCGACGGAGCAATTGACCAAACGCTCATACAAAACATCACCTGCTCCAGCCCTCGATGCTTGGCGCCTCCTAAACGCCTCGCCTTCTACACCGACAAGACTGAAGAGCGACGGCCGCGACGCCTCTACTACAAAATCTACAGAAACTTTGGGCACCTAGCAGATCGATGCAAATTCCGATCTCGCCCTCGCCAGACCAACCCGAGCACTTGGTCCGGCTATCAAGACGCACAAAACGACACGCGTCTCGCCCAGGGGTATCAACCCCCATCGCGCAACCTGAACCCAACAGTTCAGCACCAGCAGCAGCAGCCGTCACAGACTGCTCCCGTCCGCAACGTCATAGGGAACATGACAATGACAAGCGGATCACGTTGTCCGCGCGAAAGCTCACCAACACCTGAGCCGGCACCTCACCCAATCGGAGTGTTCTCGAACAACAACCCGTTCAGCACGCTTCACGACTTCAGAGACGGCGACAAACAAGACTGGAACCTTCCAGTCCCACTGCTTGAAAGCCCTCCGCACGTACCTGATATGCGGCCGGCACCAATCGATTGGATCGCGCGCGAACAATTTCTCAAGGTCGACACACCGCACATCGTTACCCCGCGATTGGCGCTGCTCGCGCGTAACGACAACAGGCGCTACAACACGTGGTACCTGGATAGCTGTTGTGGGCAGCACATGGTGGGCTCTGAGCGCTACATATCCAACGCCATCCCCACCCCCGCCGTGACCTACGTCACCGTGGCGAACAACATACGCCTGCGTGCAAGCGCGCAAGGAATCGTGGTGCTCAAGGCACACGGGAGCGGGACGCACATCACGTTGAATGATGTGCTGATCGTCCAGAATCTGCGCTTCAATCTTCTCTCGACGGCGCAATTCATAGATTGCGGAGTTGTCCTCAGCACCGACCCCGAGGCGCGCGACATCCTGCTCCACTACGCCCCGCAAAACAAGGCGCGCAAGCAGATCGGAAGAGCGCACTCCGAAAATAGAGTTTACATCCTCGACTTTGATATTCCCGACTGCAGCGGCGACTCGCAAGAGCTCATCGACCTCGTCCTCCTGCGCTTCGAACACATTCATCGCCGCGACTGGAAGAATCCTGACTGACGCCTCTGTGTGGCGCATCACCCACATCCGCGTGAACTGGCGCTGCACAACCCTGCTCCGGACGGGACCTGCAGGGACTGCCACACACCAACATCCTCGACGAGCGCGATCGCCGGTCGTGGCCTCGCCCCCATAGCAGAAGCAGAACGTGAAGCACCGCCTGAGAAAGGCATGTCTAACCTGGAGTTAGAAATCGCGACACGCGTCGTCTTCGGCACGCCAGATCATCCCCTCCCTGGACTTGCGTCTCAACATCTTCACGGCACGCTGCGCAGCGTTGGCGTCGGCATACCGCGACCTTACACCAAGGAAAATGCAGCAGAGATATACTCTCACTGTCGCGACTCGAAGAAGCAGCTCACCGTGGCGGAAGAAGAAGAGTTGGCGCGACGCGAAGCGGAGGAGCTTCGTAAAAAAAGTCTCGCCAAGTCGCGCAGTACACTTGCCTGGGAAGAAGAAGAGCAGAGCACCTCCAATGAAGGGGGGTGGGGAAGCGCTGGCAGATGGGGCACAAGCGACACTGGCGGATGGGGAGCCGCAACCGGTGGCAACGTCGGCGGCTAGGGAGCTGCTACTGGCGGAAACAACGGTGGATGGGGCGCCGCATCCGGCGGCGAAACAAGCGGCTGGTGTGAGGATCTGGTTCAGGAAAGATAAATCTATTGAATGATTCACCTGGGTACAACACGAGGCTATATATAGGCTCGACACAAGGCAAGTAACCCAGGTGTTACGCGAATTTTCTGACGGTCGCGAAGCGTCCCGAACAGAACCTTCCCAAACTCAGTAGAAAGCAATTCGGTGGGAACCGAATAGGATTGAGTTCGGTACACGTAACCTGGTTCGGTGCTATAACTATAATAACATATAGGAATGCACATAACCTACGAAATCAAGCATGAGCAAGCAAAACAAAATAAATCTAAGCTAGTAATAATATAATAAAATCCGGGCAAGCTAGCAAAGCCAGCATAAGCCGTCGTACTCTCACCCGTCCCCCCCTCAAAGCTGGGTGGAGTAAGAAACACCCTGCTTGACAAGGTAGTCCTTGAGAGCACGGCGTGCGTTGCCCATATCAGCTTCTGCAACCCAACTGTCCTCCGATGGGTCATATCCCTTCCAGCGTATCAGGAACTCGAGCGTGTTGCCGCGTCTGCATCAATGAGCAAGAACTTTTTCAACCTCGTACTCTGGTTCATCCTGTATGAGAACAGGTGGTGTTGGCGGTAGCTGGCGTCCCCGGAACTGTTGGTTGGGGTCCTTGTAGGGCGTTAGTAGCTGAACATGGAAAGCGTTGTGAAGCTTCCACGTAGTAGGTAAGCGCAAGCGGAATGTTACTGGTGTCACCTGTGCCAACGCGCAAAGGACCACAGAAGCGAGGCCGGAAATTGGATGGTAGGTGAGACAAGTTCAAGTTGCGCGTGTCAAGAAGCACCTGATCTCCGACTGCTACTGTGTGGTTACGTCGTTCGCGATCGGCATACTGCTTCTGGGAGTTCTGCATCATGGTGAGACGTCGCCGAGTCTTCTCCCATGGATCATGCATGGTGGTGGCGAAGTCATGTGCGGCTTGGACGTGTGCCGGTGTGGTTGGCTGCTATGGTGTAAGTAGTTCTCGTCCGTAACACAGGAAGAAAGGAGTTTTCCCTGTGGCCGCATGTGACGCGTTGTTGTAAGCAAACTCTACGGTCAGTAACTGTGTGTCCCTGTGGCTGACATCGTCTTTGCAAGCTGTGCGCAGTAACTATTCAACCACTTGATTGAGTCGCTCTATCTGTCCATTAGTCTGAGGGAAATATGCTGAAGACATTGCAAGCTTTGTTCCCAATAGTCCCATGAGCTCCTTCCAGAACTTACTAGAGAACTTAAGGTCTCTGTCTGGATCCTGTAGGATTAGTACTGGTGCTGTAGTCAGTGCTGTCTATAACTGCTCCATGGCTTGCTGTTGAGGAGTATCCCATTTATACGGCGTATCCTTTTTCAGTAGGTTGGTCAGTGGCGCTGCTATCTTAGCATACTGCAGCACGAACCTGCTTTAGTAGTTGGTGAAGCCTAGGAACTGCTGCAATTCCTTCTAGCTGTCCGATACTTTACACTTTTTAACGGCTTCGATCTTCCGCGGCTCCACGTGTACGCCCTCGGCACTCACCATGTGCCCAAGAAACTACACCTTCTTCAGGGCGAAGTCGATCTTCGACACCTTCACGTAAAACTTGTTCTCCCGCAGGATCTCGAAGACTTTCCGCAGATGCTCCACATGCTTCTTCATGTTCTTGGAGTAGATGAGTATGTCGTCCAGGTACACCACTACGCACTCCTCCAGCAGGGGTCGTAGGATGTGGTTCATCTCCGACTTGAACGTCGCCGGTGCGTTGCAGAGTCCGAACGACATCACTAAGTACTCGTAGGAGCCGTATCTGGTACGGAACGCCGTCTTGTGGATCGAGTTGTTTGCCATCTTGATCTGCCAGTAGCCCGACCGTAGGTCCAGCTTTGAAAACACCGTTGCACCACGCAGTTGGTCTAGAAGATCGTCTATGCGCGGTATGGGGTATTTGTTCTTCACTGTTTGTTTGTTCAGTGCATGGTAGTCGATGCACATCCGTAAACTGCCGCCTGGCTTTGGAATGAAGAGGACTGATGCACCGTAGGGAGAGGTGGATGGGCGGATCAGTTGTCTGCCTAGTAAATACTCTATCTGCTTCTTCATGTCTTTCAGTTCGGTCGGACTAAGGCGGTATGGTGCACGTGAGACGGGTTTCGCACCTGGTTCCTCCACGATCTCGTGCTCGTGGGTGCGTGCTGGAGGTACGCCTGCAGGTAGGTTGTTGGGCATTGTATCATTGTACTGCTTCAAGACCTCCTTCACTGCTACAAGTAGCTCTGTATTCGGCTTTTCTTCCTCTGCTGCTGCCATAACCAGTGCTAAGTAACCCGTGTTACTCTCGTTCACTGTCCGTTTGAACTGTGCCAGTGTCGTTTCACGAACATCTTCTGTATCCGTTCAGCTTCGCAGCTCCACTCGATTCCCGTTGTTGTAGATTCATGCCTTCCGGTTGACCCAATCGATCTCGGGGTTGAACCGCTTCAGAAAATCACGCCCCAATATGAAATCCAATCCCTTGATGTTCGTGATCGGCAACGTCGGCTTCCACCTCAACGCTCCTATCTGCAGCTGCAGTGTTGACTCGTCGTGGATGGGAAGCTTCGTACCGTCCATCCTCGTTGCTGTAAACTGGGTCTCCTCCGATGACTCTCCAGTTTTCTCCAACGTCCCGCGGTCGCACACCGAGTGGGACGCACCATTGTCCACCAGGGCCTGGAGGCGACGCCCGTTGCAGATCACCTCGGATTCTAGCGGTTGCTGCTGCTCCGAGTAGCCGTAGATGGTATCGCTTATAGGATCGTAGGGTACGTCGAATATGTCATTCCTAGGTCCTGCGCTCAAAGATGCAGCTTCAATATCAGTTTTCAACTGAGAAATGTTAGAAGGATATATCCGAGGCCGATTCAGCTTCTCTTGGGCTTGGAACCTTCCCCTAAGCCTTTGCAGCTGTGTAGGCTTCATCTGTGGGGAAAAGGGAGCCTTTAAACAGTGCTGCTGGGAGAGAATATTAACTCCTCGGAACGCTCGACCCTTATAAGCGCTCCGGAGTAGGGTCCCCATATTACCCGGTACCGGTTTAATTTCTAACTCTCCCTTAATAAAGGCTTGAAACCCACGAGAAGTAGTATTCTTACTTGTCGGGGTGTACGGCTGGAGTTTCCTAGTCGGTGCAGGGTCTTCTTTCGCGGAGTCTCCATTTGTCTCGACGATTTCCCCTGGTGCCGGCTGGTCGTGACGTTTTAAACTCGCGCCATCATATTCTCATTTTTTCGCCATCTCCAAAGTTGCCACATTGTCCGTTTTCTGCTTCGGGGGTGCCGCACTGTTCTTGTCCCTCAGCTCCGCACGCCTTTTCTTCATTTTCCAACACGCCAAGATACGATGTCCTGTAGCGCCACAAAATCCGCACGTCTCATTTTTTGCTAGCCGCTGCTCCACATCGCACTTGTCGTTCTCCATCGGGTCGGCGGTCGTGGGTGGTGCCAATCGCCCCATGCCACTATTTGGCTTGTTGCGTCGTGTTCCGTAGTAGCTACCGTTCAACGCGTTGAACTGTTCGATTAGTGCTGCACGAAACTGCGCCCACGTCCCTTCGCCTTGGACTATACTTTTGTTGATCCACTCTAGAGCTGGGCCTCGTAACAGTGTTGCTGCGAGTCGTATGCACATTGCGTCTTGGTTGAGGGTCGTGCATCCAACGGCTTCGAAGAAGTTTTCTAGTACAGCTACAAATCGACACACGTCGCTCCCTTTCGCGCTAGGATCGAACGCCTCTCGTTGCCTCAGCTTCACTGCTTCGAGACTAACTATAGCTGCTGCCGTTGTCGTAGATAAATTTGTCGGTGTCGTCGCCGTCACTGCTGCTGTTGCTACGGCTACCGATCGGTTCGCAAGGAGTTTTTCGAGTCATGGGAGCGCTGCACGTATCCGCTTATGCTCAACACGTAACTCCGCGATTTTCCGTACTGAAATATCTCTGTTTCCCTCCATTTGGCGATTTACAGGAAGATGCGCGACGAAAATAATCGACTTATAGGTGCTGGTCGACTTACTGTGATTCGAGTTGACTGTAAAATCGACGAGCGCGAATTCTGTAGGTTGCGTAAATCTCCCTTAGTCAAAATTCGCGTCCGATCTCGGCCGTTGAGAAAAAACTCGATCCGACGCTCCAAATTCCAACGTTTTTGGGCAAAATTCTCTGGGCCGTTGAGATGAAACTCGATCGAACGGTCGAGACTCCAACCTTTTCACCAGTAAATATGAGGGGTGTTCGAAAACCGAATCGAGGGGGACTTAGCGACGTCGCCAGCGCCCCCACCAACGCCACCCCGCTCCCCGCCTCCCCACCTGCTGCCGCACCCTATTGCAGTGGACGTTGCGGGGGGAAGTTGGCGGGGCTGGAGGCCGTGAAAATGGGGGTGGTGAAGCCCCCTTAGCCACCTTGCCAAACCTCTCTTCCTCCAACTCGATCGAACGGTCGAACTCTGTCTGGTGTATCCCCTCAGGGGGTGTATTATGCACGTGATTTCTATTGTGGGCAGTTAGGGGGTGTGTTGAAATATGTATGTACACATTTTATATAATTGCCTACAGAAGTGTAGTATATATTACATTGGTGGTGCACCTTCCTTGTTCATGACTATTTGTATTATCGCTCCATACTGAAACCCTCTTCTTCCATCAATTCTACTCTCGATACCTCTCTCCTCACTCACGTTACTCTAGCTATGGCTCCCATCATTAGCTCCCAGTGTGTCAAAGTACACATACATGTTTTTGTATGTGAACTTGTAGGCTTGCCTAGAGTTGCACCATAGAGGGTAAGACATTGAATATACCCCCGCTGTATGCCTCATTATACTCATTCATTATCTTTGACAATGTCAAGCAAGACCTTCCTATAGTGTAAAAGAAAAGAAGATGTGTAAAATGAGCAAAGTAGCTAGTTAACTGTCACGAACAGCAGGGCAGTCCCTTGACCCCCCAAAACAATCAGGAGCCTGGAATGATGCATACGATGCAACAGTGTCGCATACTCCAAGTACAACTCAACCACGATAACCCCATCCCAATCCAAGACTCGGTGTTCGGTGATGAAGCTGCCGCTATCCGCAATCATTTGAAGTTGTGTCTCCAGACTGTCCTCACCCGCAACAACATCCTTCATCTCCTGGACTTGCGCATCCACCTTGATGGCAGCGCCAGATTCCTCTTTCCCCGCCACCTCCTCCTTGACAGCCTGCAGCTGATTGGCAATGTGTGCAGCTTGGGCGGCTTGCAGTGCGCTCCATGGTGCAGCTCACTGCCAGCTCATCCAGGCGCAGCACAACATCCCAGGGAGTGGCGTTCAAAGTGGGGTGCTTGAGGCTATCTGAACCACTCGACGTCATGCACTCGGAAACCCGAGAGAGTGAAAGAGGATGGACAAAACCGCAAGTTTGAAAGGGTGAAAATACACATCAATAAGCCTATGAAGCAGATTCTTTCACTTTAATTGGAAAGGTGCGATCAGGGCAACATCCAACAAGCTGCGTGATTGGAACTTACCCACACCACGGTGTGCTTGGTCTTCCCAGCATCCTCAGATAATGAAGACCGTCCAGTGAGCACCACAAGGATGAGCACACCAAAGCTGCAACGTGCGAGAGGTGGTGACTGCAATGCGATGGTGAGAGCAACTCGAGAGCAGTGCAACGGTGAGATGCATACGACAACTCTATTTTGTGAATTCAAATAACCTGTAGAGGATCTCGATGGTGTCCAGTCAAAAAGGGAAGGATACCGGGTAATCAACCAACTAGGTTAGATGGGTTGACCAAGTAGCATAGTCCCATTACATGCTTGTTCGAGGTGCAAATTTAATGCATAAACTAATATCGACATGGCATCTGACGGGGTACATGCCACATATTGTAATCGTTGGAGTCTCCTTCATTGGAGCCAACTCCTAGAGTCTTCTGGCACACATAGCACGACCTGTATATGACTCTTGGCTCACCTGTATACATCACTGGCTGTGGTGGCCTTGGACGTCCGATTGTAAACCAGATCCACATAGCCCGATGTTCCCGTGTTTCGAGTTGTGCCCACTGCCGTGCCCTCTTCCACCCTCACCATCCCAAAGACTGCAATCTTGGGCTAGTGGGTGGTTGGATATGGGATATATGAATGCACCATGTTACGAGTGCAATTGAGTGAGCGAGCGAGAATTGCACTATCGAAGAAAAACAGTACATCGAGCGAAGGCATGAGCGAAGAATAAATAGCGAAGCTACAATGGTAACGGTATGAAAATGGGGTGTGCTACGGGCCTAGCGCCGAGGTTGGGAATTGTCGAGGCGGAGGTCCGGAGTGCGGTTTACCAACCGAACAGTGAGGTTGGGTCGCGTCGTCAACAGTGGCGGGAATAGTGGTCGAGGCGAGTGTCGCGAGTGGTAACGACACACTGTTGAGAGTTGTTGGTAGGAACAGTGGTGTACGCGCTGAGCAGGGACGCGGAGTAAACAAAAGGAAATCTCCTTATACACCAGCACAAAAGAAAGAAAAAAACAATGGTGACAAAATAAACGACATATATTGGTCGTTGGCAGTGAACCAGAATTGCATCGAGACACGAGAACCACGAACGTATGAGTGTGAGCCATATGCAGAACAAGATAAAGAACGAGACTAGATTAGCCAAACTAGAACAACCAATTATTTTGGCATGGCCCTGCCTTTTCCTAGCAATTTTCGTGGCTAGTTCTTGATTGCTTTCCACAGAAACATCTTGTTTTGCAGTGTGAGATGCTGCAACTGCGCTTGCCTGCATGTAGCTGGTGATGAGGATGTTGGCGGGCTTGATGTCGCGATGCACAATGTCAAAGTTGTGGAGGTACTCAAAGCCACGTGCAACTCCAATAAGGATGTCTAGCCGCTGCTTCAGACATAGAGAAAAAGGTGCACCTGCAACGAGACACGGGGTGAGTTTCACAACAAGCATCACCATGAAGCATGAGTGGCCTACCATGAGTAACATTGTACAAGAGAATGCGATACAAGGACTTGCACACTTACTTGGTCCCATCATGGTTACTTGGTCCTATCATGCGTTACATGGGATGGTTCTTGTCCGCCATTTGCATGACCTGGAGGAAGTGGAAACCGGCACACAGGAACAGGAGGAAGATGCCACGAAAGAAAGAGTAGGTTGAGAAGAGAAGGAGGAACAGTGAATTTGCTTGCTCAACTTAAGAAGTTGAATAGTCCTGACAAATATAGATGCCTAATTTTAGATGCAGCATCATGCTGTTCAAAATTAATGGAAACCCGAACTCACGTATCCCCATGTTCACCGACCGAGTCTGCAATCCAGCCGTCTCCCCATATGCGGCTCACTCACCTCCCCCTGGAATTCCGCGCCCATAAGCTTGGCGCGCTTCACAGCCCAGGGTGTGGTGGCATCGCGGAGGGAGACGCCCTTGTAGACATCACCGAAGGTACCCGAGCCTAGCAGGTTGTCCTTAGACCAGTCGTTGGTGGCCTTGAGCACCTCCTTTAGCGAGAAATCCGTGCAGTGCGAGGCTGCCAGGCTGGCCCCTGGGCATGGCCGTGAGGTGGGGGGTGAAGGCTCAGGAGGTAATGAGCGAGCCCTCGCCTTGACTTGCCTTGTTGTTATCAAGCATACGCATACAGAATGAGTAGACATGAAGAGGAACCATATTAACAAGGAACATTGACGAAGTGTGGAGGTGGGAGCTGAGCTGAGCAGATGGAGCACCAATCCTGCTCCTCCTACATTTTGAGCTTTGCCGCTTCTGGTGCCTGAAGCAGAGCAACATGGCAGCCAGAAGCAGGAGGAGAACGACCACAGCAGCAACAGCAATGCGGATGATGCCTCCCACTGATACACCCCCTCCACCTCTAGATGCTGCTGGTGCTGCTGCTGGTGCTGCTGCTGCTGCATGAGCACAACAAAAGCATGTCAGCTGAGCAAAGAGATTCGATGTAATCTGAGCAAAGAGAATGAACTGCCATTCACAACAGCACAAGCATGGCAGAAGTGGGGGTGATTCAAGTAAACTAGGCACCGCTTCATGAACCCCACAAACCTGTTTCTTGCTGGCATGCAGAACAGGTGGTGCCACAATCTTAGCAAAAGGCCGCCTTTGGCGATAAGGTTTGGGCGCAGGTGGTGCTGTCAGCAGCAGGACAAGTGAGGCTGGTGCCAGATGTGTTGCTGCAGTGGAAGTGGGCAGATCGGCACAGGAGAGAATATGCTTGGGGCAACTTGTGTGCGGATGGTTGCATGCACAAGTCAGGAAACAGTTTTATATAGCTGTAAACTAGGCATGGCCAAACCAAACAATGGTTCCTTTTGAGGCAAACAGTTTCGTCTGGAACCAAAGTAGAGTTATGTTTTCATCCTTTTTGGTTTGAAAAGATCATGTTAGGTCAGTTTGACATGTTCAATCTCTATTCGGAGAGGAAACTTGAGCGCAGTTCAAATTCAGGTAAGAAACGGGTATTGGAGCTCATTTTTAAGCTCCAAATCCTTCTTAGCCATCTCATCGTCACTCAGTGAAAGTGGACGTCCGGACCAAGCCTCGTTCACACCACTAAGTGGATGTCCTGTAATTTTAAAATTTCCAATTTCGTCACGCGCCTATTTTTGGAGCCTCTGCATGGACGAAATCTGACAAATTTGACTCAAACACAAAACAGGTTAAAAAAAAAAAAAAAAAAAACACAAAAAAAAAAAAACAAACAAACAACAACAACCATTTCATTGGAATGAATGTCAAATTCCCAACCAGTTGACCATATAAGAAAATCCATTCCACAATCTAGGTCGACTAGATCTGGATGGAAGATTTCCTGGCCAGATTTAGTCGGCAGTTCGCAACTTCTCATCTCAGGGAATTCTCGGCCAGTCCCCTTCAAGCTTAACAGTAGTCCGTAAGGAGCATTTGTAGTAGGCGTTTCAATGGAGGAACCTTCTAGTAATGCTGCCACCGACATCAGCAATAAGCAATCAATGGGAAGTGTAAGAATCCGATTCCACTCATTCCACCTTCGAACAATACTGCAAAGTTTCCGAGGAGGAAGTAAAAGGGAAGCTTGTGGAGTGTCGTTTTGTCGGAAACCGTTCTTGGTCTTCCCATCTCCCTCACACTCTCACCTTACCCTTCTTCTCCTTCTCCTGCCCCGCCTTTAGCCACTACCTGCCCCCTCCTGTGCTCGTGCTCGGGCTGCCCGTGGACGTGTCACTGGACCTTCCTGCTGAGGCCTCTGTCCCTTCACCAGCACTGCATTGGTCTGGTGGTCCACTGTCCTTTCCCCTCTCTCATTCTCCATCACCAATACTCCTAATCCCCTCACCTCCTTTACCTTCCACCTCTCCGTGCCCAGTCCTACATCCAGTGTGTCCTTCTTGCGCAGGTACACCTACCGCCCCTCGGTTGCGGCTGCCTTTGCCTTTCTGCCTCCTTGGTGCTGTCGTTGCTCATACCTGCGTTCGTCTCTCAGCTGTGCTGTGTGCAGGTTCTCAAGGGCTGCCGCCAGAATCTCCTTCATGTACCTTGCCCTTTCTTCAGTTAATGCCACCCGTTTCTCAGGCCCCTCCACTCTCACGGTGTCCGACAACACTCTGGGTGCTCCCACTCTGGCAATATTAGCTCCTTACCATACAGCAGGCTGTATGGACAGTGACCCATCAGTGATGCTTGCTGTTCGAACCTGTACACTACGACAATCCAATGCAACTCCTCATCCCAGTCCCTCTTGCGTTGCTCCCCGTAAGCTCTCAGGTTCCGCTTCAGCGTCTGCACCAACCGTTCTGGGAGGCTGTCACTCTGTGGGTGGTAGTGTGACGTCTGTCTATAAGTGATGTTGGTCTGGTCCAGCAGCGCCAGGAATCCCCCCTTGTACTCACTCCATTGGTCGGTTAGTGCCTCCCCTGGCTCCTCAAGCTACGCTTTGAATGCCTTCGCCACGTGCCTCGAGCTCTTGCTTGGGATGGCGCATACCTCCCGCCTTAACCCGATGCCCCTTTGCCCACATACCGCATAGACCAGAGCATCTGGACAGTCACGTCGGCAGGGCCCTGGCTTGCCACATACATCACAATTCCTGCAGTATTTCCTGACTTTCCCTGCCTGCCCACACCTATAACACGTCCGAGTATCCGTCCTCATTTCCTGTCGCTGCTCTTCCTTTCCCCCCTCCCATGGTATCATTGCTGCCCCCCTAGTTCGAACACATTGTCTAGTGTCGCGTCTGCCCCCAGCTCGTACACTCGCATTCTTAGTCCACCGCTCAACCCTTCATCTAATCCTCCCAGAAACTTACTGATGAGCCACATCCTCCGCCACGTTTGTTAATCTACCAAAGTACGTCAGCATCGACTCTTTTTTCCCGTGCCTAAACTCCTAAAATTCTCGGATACGATATGTTGTATGCCCCGGGAACTGCTGCCAAAGCCGATCTTAAAACAATGACGTTTGGTCGTCACCATTCTCATCGGCTCGCCTCAGCCACCCGCGCATCTTCATGCGGTACAACGTCTCGGCTGCGCCTCCTAGCGTGTTAGGTAAGCTCAAGAAGAACTCTATGGGGTCCATTCCGCTCCTTTCACAACGGTACTTGACGTTTCAGATCTGCATTAGATAGTTCTTTAAATTTGCCCCCGTCCTCGCATCTCCTGTAAACCGTATTGGCACCTCCACCCGTGGCGGTGCCATTGTACTCCATCTCCCTGTCTCCCATGTTCTGAAGACCCCTCTTCCTGTCCGGCTACTCACTCCTTCCTGATCCCCAATCTCCCTGCTCCTCACTCTCGTCCCATACAGCACGCGGTTGATGCCTTCACTAGCTGCCATTGCTCCTCCTGATCCCTCCCATGCTGCTGACTGCCTTCCACGCCATTCAGAGCTCGGGCTCCTCCTTCTCTCCTCCTCTCGTTTCTCCCTACGCCTCTCTGGCCATCCCCTGCGTTTCTCCCTCCTTCTCATAGAGTGCCCTCCTCCCATCTTTCCCGCTTACCATGTTGGTGCCGTGCCTGAGCATACCCTTCTTCTTTTTCTTCACTCTCAGTATCCCTCTCTGGCGAACTCTCCCATCACCTGCGTCACTCCTCATCTCTCTTCCTCAGTTTCTCTCTATCTGCCATCCCCCCGGTTTCCTCGTCTGGCACCCTCCCTGTCTGAGACCTCCCTCGCGGGTGCTCTTCCTTCCCTATATATCGAGCGTCGTGCGGCAACTGGCTCATCCTGCCATCCGTGCGCTGCCTCTCGGAAGGAGAGGCGACTGCGGGGAGGGAAGGAGAGGCGACGGCGGGGAGGGACGGAGCGGCGACGGCGTGGAGAAGGGAGGGGCAGCGGCGGGACAGGATGGAGTGGCGGCGGTGGGATGGGAGAAGAGGGCAGCGAGATGGGAGGGAGTGGCGATTGCGAGGTGAGGGAGAGGCGACGACGGTGTGGCGGCGGGATGGGAGGGAATGGTAACGGCGGGGTAGGAGGGAGGTGCGACGGGATAAGAGGGAGAGGCGACGGCTGGGTGTTAGTAAAACGGGATAGCTGGATGATTGGCAGAGAGAGCAGGCACAGGAGGAATTCGAGGGAACCAGGTATGACAGACTTCGAATTGATAGCTGGAAAGGGAAAGAGCAGAGTAGAGCAGGTGCTCAAATTCAAGAAACCAAGTCAGCGGAGAATTCGAGTTGACAGCGAAAGAAAAAGGAAGGATCTGTGGCGCTGGCAAGAAAATGATACATTTGCTGTACCCGGTGTATATCTCAAATACCAAAAGTGGTTGGGAAGTGTGGCGCTGGCAGGAATGTTTTGCAAAACGAGGCAAGAAACGGTTTTTAAAACGAGCGTACAGTACTACAGATGTTCTGGCTTAGAAGCCCTTCCTAAGATAGTCCATTTTCCCCGTCGTGTAGATTTTTCATATATGTCCTAGGTGAAGCCCCTCCTCTACAGTCCCCTTTTTGGCGGGAAATTTTGCAGCTTGGCTGCGGATCGGTTCTGCAACCAATCAGAAGGCCCAAATCGAACCAACCCGGAAAATGTGAGAAAATGAATTTTTGTTTTGACATTTACATTTAAAACTACATCTGATTTTTTATCTTGACCGCGCTTACTTCTAAATCCCGTCGAGCGTTACTCAGCGCGCTCGACGATGACAGGGAAAAGCAAACTATATTTCTTTTCATTAATTCCTAAAACCTAACCGAATTTGTTTATTCTGCCCGTCAGTCATGCAACACTGATGAACGTGGAGAATTCTTGCGACAAGAAGTTGAATCAAGCGCATTCCGAATTGGTACGTATATGACAGGAAACAACAACTATCAGCGAAGAAAAACCAATTTCCATGCAATTTTACTGAATATGGGACTATAGGGTCCCGTTTGCCTGGGGTTTGAAGGGTTTTTTACAAAGGCCCGCAGCGCGTGCGTTTTTCACTGGGACTCTAAGCAAGAACATTTGTATGCTGATGGGGCGAATTGCGAGCTAGTCGCGAGCGAATTGCAAGCAAAATTTGTAAGCGAAGAGGAGGGGTAGGACGATGAGGCGAATTGCACGCTGGATTCGAGGGCGAATTTCAACAGAACCTGGGCACATGACAAACCAAACAAAAAAAACTCACACACTACAGTAGTATTACGTGACAACACACGCATAACCACTCCATCCACCTAACTGACACATCAGAGTTGGCTGCAAATAAACAAACCCACTAAGGGTACTTCGATATTGCAATATAATAGCAAATATAATATCAATCCCTAGATCTTTCCCCTTAAACTAGCACTCAATCGCAAGAGAGAAGAATGTTATTTGCAATTTTTGTAAGGACCAAAGAAGCCTGCTATATAAAGAAATAGCATAGTTTATCGCTTCACTTATAATATAGTGCATTTTCTGATATATTAATACTAGAATAAAAACGCCTACGCAACCCGTACGACGCTGAACGTCGAGTCTTGTTTTTTTAAGGAGCCGCCACTTCTCTCGTCGATGACATTTTTTCTTAGATTATTAACACGGCGCCTTATGATCCCGTTAGTCGCCCTCCGCGGTCCAGACTTGCCTTTCCGTGAGCTGGGAGAACGACCAATCAGAAAGTGAAATCGTAGCCTTCTCTTTGTTAGGGCTCTTCTCCAGATGCGAGAGTTTTTAGGGGAGTCGTTCCCGCGGAGGCGCGATGTGCTGACCGCGGCGTAGTTGTCTGAAGGGTGTCGCGGCGACACGGACCAGGGGGGGATAGTATTCTGAGATATTCTTGTCAACAGTTTTGGACTTAGCTGTGCATTCAACCTGCTCTTCGTTCCTAACCGTTGGAGCGTTGTGTGATCTCTGCTTGCAGATCCTGCTGAAGATGTTGAAGAGATAGGGCAGTATGTTTCTCAGCATGTAGTGATTTTTAGTTTTCATGCTAGCTGGATCTAGACTGCTTGAGGGATAGCACCACATTGTGTTGGACACTGCTGCCTCTCTTGTACCATCATGGATTATACTTGTACTTGTGGATACACCTGCTCTACTGGACAGGGACTAGTTAATCACAAGGTTGCTTGTAGAAAGCGTGCCTCTCCTTCTGAAGCGAACCTACGGATTTTAGATGCGCTGCAGCGTAGACGAGCTAACGATGTGAATAGACTCATGCGTGCACGAGTCGCTCCACGTGCAGCAACGGGGCAGCCTTTCACCTCCAGCGGTGCACCTTCCGTACAAGCCAGTGTCAACCCACCCCCGTTTGTGTTTCCCACATCAGACGACGACGATGATGACATCGGGTTTCCATCATCGTGTGCTAACAAACCTGTTCCACTGAAAGTTCCATTCGATACGGACCTAGCTTTAGCAAAGGCTATCCGAGGTTTCAATGGAGGCATGGGGATGTCGTCAACCGACATTGACACGTTACTTGGCGTGTTACATGAGGCCGAGTACCTCAAACCCTCTTACAAGAACAGTGCCGGATTGGCGAGGTACGAGAAGCAGTTACTAGAGGAAGCTTCGGGCATTGTAGATTGGAAAGCGGTGGAGATCGTATTAAGCAACGGCATGAAAGTTATTGTACACGTGACATCAATAGTGGAGGCATTGAAGGCAATGTATGGGGATCGCGCAAACGCGGAAGGGTTTGTCGTCAAACCGGAGGCGGTCTACACCACGGACGGATCGCAACGGATATTCGCGGGGCCCGAAACGGGGGATG